>PVIA01006239.1:0-100636 GCA_004024845.1 Tonatia bakeri | reverse complement strand
GATGCTCACAGAATTGGTCAAATATGGTCACAAATTAGATGAAAAATGAAGGCTATGCTAAGTGAAATAAAGGAAAATGTACAGGGAACCAACAGTGATGGGAAGGAAACCAGGACTGAAATCAATAGAGTGGACCAGAAGGAGGAAAGAAACATCCAATCAGAAAAGAATGAAGAAACAAGAATTCAAAAAAAAAAAATAAGGAGAGGCTTAGGAACCTTCAGGACATCTTTAAACATTCCAACATCTGAATCATAAGGGTACCAGGAGGAGAAGAGGAAGAGCAACAAGTGGAAAAGTTATTTGAATAAATAATAAAGGAGAACTTCCCCAATCTGGTAAAAGAAATAGACTTCCAGGAAGCTCAGAGAGTCCCAAAGAAGTTGGACCCAAGGAGGAACACACCAAGGCACATCATAATTGCATTACCCAAGATTAAAATGAAGCAGAGAATCCTAGAAGCAGCAAGAGAAAAGGAGAGAGTTACCTACAAAGGAGTTCCCATCAGACTGTCAGCTGAGTTCTCAAAAGAGACCTTACAGGCAAGAAGGGGCTGGAAAGAAGTATTTCAAGTCATGAAAGGCAAGGACCTACATCCAAGATTACTCTATCCAGCAAAATTATAATTTAGAATGGAAGGGCAGATAAAGTGCTTCCCAGATAAGGTCAAGTTAAAAAAGTTCACCATCTCTAAGCCCTTATTATAAGAAATGTTAAAGGGATCTATCTAAGAAAAAAAAGACAAAAAATATGAACAGTAAAATGACAGCAAACTCATAGCTATTAACAACCACGCCTAAAACAAAAACGAAAACAAAGTAAGCAACCAACTAGAACAGGAACAGAACCACAGAAATTGAGATCACATGGAGGGTTATCAACAGGGGAGTGGGAGGGTGGGAAAGGAGGAAAAAGTACAGAGAATAAGTAGCATAGATGGTAGGTAGAAAATAGAGGGAGGGTAAGAATAGTATAGGAAATGTAGAAGCTAAGGAACTTATAAGTATGACATGTGGACATGAAATAAAGGGGGGGAATGCAGGTGGGAGGGTGTGTGCAGGGTGGAGGGGAGTGAAGGGGGAAATGGGACAACTGTAGTAGCAGAATCAATAAAATATATTTAAAAAAATAAACCACAAAAATAAAAAATAAAAATAAAAAAGAACTTTGCCATGCTGAAATATAGCCTCACAAATCTCAGAGTGAAAAGTCCACAAAGTTCTTTAATTCTCCCATAGAACTTTATAGAGCCTTTAATTCTCAATAGTAGTTGTGACATGGCCAGAAGGTAATAGTAGACATCTTTTCTGGACCAGTTCCCATTCTCACCTGGACTACTCTATTCCTGGTATATATTTTAAAGTCTAGATAAACTGACATTAGCCAAGGACATTTCAAAAATGATTCCACCAGGTGATTTAGGACTTTTGCCCATCTAAAGTATTTTTGTGTGTATTTTCAAGTAGTCTTTTTCATTTACCACCTTCTCCATTTGGCATTAAAATTAAGAGGGGCTATGGAAATCTTGAGACACTCTCCTAAGTGGATAAAAGCTTTTCAGGCAAATAAAGGTTATTTTGTCCTTATCTTCAAGAGTCATGTGCATCTGGTATATCTACTCTGAAATAGTAACTCAGTGAACTGCTGGCTTTCTATCAAATAATCCAACATATCTTGCACAGAGGCTGCTGTGGAATCATTGATATAATCAGGTAATTAAGAGTGTGGCACTCCACACATATTCGAATATTTTAGACTTCTTTCTCACAATCACAATTGAGAAAGTACATGGCCTGTGGGTTTTGGTAATGATCCAGTTAAATTTCAGTTTTTAAATATCCTTCCTCAGATCATTAATTGTCAGTGCATTTATCTTTTAATGATCTTGAGTCATTTAGCTTTATGGTGTGCAGGTTGACTTGAACACACCTCGTATCTCACTCTTGTGGGAAAAACTGCTTTGCCTCAGCCCCAAGAACTTTCTTTCAATCTCTCCTTCACATCTAAGAAACTGAAAAGTCATCAAAGTTAAACCTGTCTGAACTCAGATTGTGGAATTTTTTAGAACAGGACTTGGGATGAAAGGGGCTTGAGTGCTATTTTATTTCCTACTTGCCTCCCTGTTCTATCATGATTAATGGAGAACATAATGAAATATCTATCACCTGCCACAACCTTTAAAAAGGCTAGTGTTGCCCCAATCAAAGCTTTTTATCTTCTACTATTTCCATGAATATGAACACTTATAACACCTGGCTCTCCCTCTCTATAATCTGCTCAGTTTAAGATTGCTCATGCATGTGTAAATAAGACAAATTCTTCCCTGTTCTCAATAAAAAAGACAAATACAGAATAGCATGATAAGTGCCATATGAAAGGAAGCATGAAGCACATAGAAAGGGGACCTGGCCCAGAGTTGGGGGTAAGGCAGACTTCACAGAGGGAGTGACATGTGTGCTAGCCAGGTCATGCTGCAGTAATAGACAACCCCCATATCCCAGTGGCTTAACCCAATAAAAGTTTATCTCTAGCTTTTGCAAGAAGCATTTCTAATCACATTTCATTGGCCAAAACTAATCACATGGTCCCACCAAGCTACAAGGAGG
Organism: Tonatia bakeri; assembly: GCA_004024845.1. Classification (NCBI taxonomy): domain Eukaryota; kingdom Metazoa; phylum Chordata; class Mammalia; order Chiroptera; family Phyllostomidae; genus Tonatia; species Tonatia bakeri. Next base: position 98,030 of record PVIA01006239.1, on the reverse strand, counting down.
TGGGGAAGGGTTTTTACCATGTGCCCAAGAAGGTGGAACATGAAAAAGCATTTTTTAATGCACAGCATTGTCTCTGCCACAGGTGATCCTAGTTGGTACCAGACATTCATTTATTCTTCTTTCCACACATAGAATGCATTCCCCAGGGGCTGTTAATTCAGTATCTCATCCAGTTACAGCATCAAAATCAGGAGTCCAGGAACTCTAAGTAAATCAGATATGTATGTGGATTCTCTTGGTCTGAAGACATATAAACTAAAAATAAGCAAGTATCTATACTTTCACTTTACAACCATATGTAATCATAAAGAAGGATGAAGAAACCAAAATCATAACATTCTTATTCAGGAAGGAGAAGAATGGGAAGCACACAGCAGTCATTCATCCATGGCAATTTTGAAATCCTGCTAGGTAGACCTAGGGCAGTGGTTCTCAACCAGGGGCAAGTTTGCCCTGGGAGACATTTGGCAATACCTGGAGACATTTTTAGTTGTCACATCTGGGGAAGAGGTGCTACTGGAGTCTAGTGGGTAGAGGTCAGGGATGCTACTAAACATCCTACAATGCACAGGACATCTCCCTATAAAAAAAAATTAAAAGGTCTGTAGTGCCAAGGCTGAGAAACCCTGACCTGAGGATAAGGGGGATTCTTTGATGAGACACTGATCTTGCTCTGTGATTCATTGCAGCCTGTGGCTCCTAGTTTCTACCTTCTGGGAGCTTCTCTCTTTCTTCATTTACCTTTGTGGCCACATCTGAATTGAGCATTGAGGGTTATGCCTTCCTCTAGTACTGCACAGCTGTCGTCCTGTAAGATGGGAATTCAAATGTCCTTTTAAGTCTTGAACATTCACAATTTTCCTTTTTTCTCCATTGTTGGTTTCTTTGACAGTTCATCTCTTTAAAAAACATATCTACTTGATTCTATTCAGGTCCTTTTCTGTAACTATACTCACGGTTCTTTAGAAGACAGTTTCATATCTGCTCCTTTCCTTTATCATCCCCCAACCTCTCTTAATGGAGACTGTCTTGAGCTTCTGTGGAAAGGCTTCACGCTTAATCTAATCTCTGACAGGACTGAATTTTAATGAGCTTTTGGCACTCAAAGACTTACTTAACATTATCTAAGCTTTTCCAGTTCTTCAAAGCCATGAATTTTTGAGCTATCTATTCTCTTTCATTTCTGCTTAATTTTTTCCTGTCTTCATATTCTTTTATAATCTTTGCCAAATAATAAACAACACTTATTACTAAGTTTCTTTTTCAACATTTTCCATGAAAGCCAAATCTTCGTTAGTGTGTTGTTACCAAGTAACAACAGACAACAATTTTACTAAATATTTTTCTACTCCATAACATGGATTAACATTTTCACAGCCTTGGATGTCAATTTTCTTACTTTTGCCACCCATCTGCTAAGCCAGTGCCATATATGTTAGGTTTTTGCTGTGGAGTACCCAAGTCCTGATACCATTTTCTGTATTAGACAATACTAGACCATACTGGGATGACAAACATCCCTCAAACTTAGTGTGTGACAAATGCTTCTTGTTATTTGCTCACAAAGCCTGCTGTGGGCTTGGGTATCTTCTTTATGGCCTTTCAGAGATCCTGCTTCTTTATGTATCTGCCGTCTCAACACGAGGTCTATGAGTTTGCCAGGAAAGGAGCAACCAAGAGACTTGAGAATTGGGCAGAAGATTTTACTGCTTCAGGCTGGAAGTGATACCTATCACTCCTGATCGCATTTTATTAGTAAAAACTAGCAATTTGGCTCCACCTCACATCACTAGGGCCAAGAAGCTTACTTTTCAAGGAGCCCAAAAAGAAGGAATATGCAATTGAACTTGAGGAACACAAAGTATTTTTCTCTGTTTAGCTGAGAACTTGAAGGATTAGGAGGAATCAAGTCAGATGAAGAGGATGGAGAGTGAGGACTTTTCCAGGCAGAGGGGATTACTTGTGTGAAAGCCTGGGGCTAGAAAAGATCATCTTTTATATCGACAAAAGTGTTCTGTGGTTGAATCTTTGTGAGGGCAACATGGGAAGAAGGAGGTAGGAGAAGGAAGTATAGAAAATCAGGTAGAGGTTGTTATCATGCTATACCTTGTAAAACATATTCTGGAGGAAGGGATTTATCCTATGTCAAAGTGGATATTTTAAGTGGGGGAGTGATAATTTAATACATATTTGTTAGAAAATTACTCTGGTTTCACAGAGTCCAGAATGGGCTGAATTGGGTAAGACCTGAGGCAAGGGTCCACTTAGGATGTTCTTATAGTAGACCAGCCAAGGGTTTGCCTGAACTTGTATAGTTTCAGAGGATGGAATGACACAGATGTGTTTGAGAGAGTTACAGGAGGAAAAGTCAACAAGAACTGATGGTTAATTAGCTAAAAACAGGTAGAGGAGCCAAGAATAAAACCCAGGTTTCTGAATAGGTAACTCTGTGGATTGTGGTCTCATTCACTGTTGGAAAACACAGCAGAAACCCCACAGTCAGCCACAGATACCTCATTCTCTCATGATTGACAGTAGAAACCTGGCCTGATGGGGGTTTCAAGAAAGACTTGAATTACATAAGACACTGAGCATCAAGAGACAAGGTCTTCTTTCAACCTAGCTTTTACTTCTCTGAGCATTAGGAGGATGCTATTCATCCTAGAGGGAAAAAATAGGCTGTTTATCAATGTCAACTCTATCTTAAGAAGCTGAAGACTTCCATCCATAATGACCCTGTGTTAGTACAGCCACTGAGGAAAATAGTTTAGTATCACCTATAAAAGTTGAATACATACCATAATGGTTAGTTTTATATGTCAACTTGTCAACTTGGCTGGGCCATGGTACCCAGATACGTGGTTAACATTATTATGGATGTTTCTGGGTGAGATTTATTTAAATCAGTGGTCTTTGGGTAGAGAAAATTGTCCTCCATAATATGCATGGGCCTCATCCAATATGCTGAAAGCTTGAATGGAATAAAAGCCTGATCTCCCCTAAGCAAGGGGGAGTTCTACAGCTTTTGGTCTTTGGCCTTCAATCACAACATCGTATCTTTTCTGGATCTCTGGCCTGCAGGTGCATGCGTGTGTGTGTGTTGGGTGACTTTCTATTAATAAGTATGGGGCTTGATTTATCCCATTCCCTAAAAAGATTTACAACCCAAACGTGATCTCAAATTGCTGGGACATATTCACTTTAACTTCTACTTCTAAAGCCTGAAGCAAGGCTTCTGTGTTCTTGTGCTTTTCCATCTATTCATTTGCTCTTCCTAATTAACAGTGACAGTGAGAACCTTAAGGGGCCTTGAGATTTTAATAGAATCTCAATGTCCACCCTAGCAAGTCACCATTTATAGCCTCTGTTGTCACAGGTTCCAATAGGTTTGCTTTGGCCAATCTCCAATTACCAGCCTTTCTTCACTGATTTTGTGATTCCCGCATTTGGTATAGATACAGTTGGTGGGTGGTGTTGCTTGCATTCTGGTGCAGTGTTAAATCTCCACATGCCATATATATATATGACTGCTTAGTGTACACACACACACACACATACTCACACACTCACACACACACACACACACACACACACACACACACAGTCCAGCAAAAGTAAAGCCTGCTTGAATAGGTAAGGTAACAGTATAGGTCCAATAATTTATAGTTTTAATTTGAACATTTCACCTAAAATGTCATATGGTGTCCTTGAGTGTGATATTATTGTGTTACAGAATTACATGCTTATGATTTTGTAATAAAAGATTTCAAAATAAAAGGGGCATTATTTGTGCCAAACTATATATATGTACAAAAATAAATGTAAATATATTTATATATAAATATATAAATAAAATATATAAAATTTATATATTTAAATATAAATATAAATATAAATATATATATTTATATATATATATAAATCTCATCACCTGGGGATATGTTTATTGACTTGAGAGAGAGAAATACATCAATGTGAGAAACCCATTGGTTGCCTCCCACATGCACCCCGAGCAGGGATGGATCCCTCAACGTAGGTGTGTACCCTGACTGGGAATCAAACCCACAGCCTTTTGGTGTATAGGATCACATTCCAACCAACTGAGCCACCTGCCCAGGGCTCCATATGCTTTTTTAACAGTCACAGCAAAGGCTGCAAACCTTGAGGCTAAGTATGATCTCTAGTGCAGAAAACATTGACTTTCTATAATTCTTCTCTTCCCTGTCTCAGGGATCTGCCACTGGGGCCCCATCTCAGCAGTGCATTGTAGCCACAATTCCAAAACCTTCTTCTGCATGAACTTGGTGTCACAGATTCCCCAGACAACCACATTTGGTGTGCCATTTGCTTTTCTCCCAGGCTTTACTGCTTTCCCTCTTGCCTGTCACAGAAGCTCATCCAGGGGATTCTGCCTAGAGAGACAGAGCAGGGGACTTGGATCAATCCAAACTGATTTGCTGTGTCTTTCTTTCAGTTCCATGAAGGACTTCACTAAAAATAAAATTAATGAATTTGATTTCTGGTAATGCTGGCTTACACATAGGTTCTAGAACCTCTCTTCATTTGACACTTCCCCTTAAAGCTATTCATGCAAATTTGTGAATGCCCACACTACTGTTGGCTATATCAAGCCATAAACACTGTTTGTTGCAGGAAGTTAACTAGCTTCAACATTGTTCCTCATTCTTGAGTGAGACTAGCCCAGCCCTTGGGACTTGGCACCTATTTTTAGGCACAACTATGCCAGTGGTTGGGTAGTTATGATGCAGATGCCCTCTTGGCTCTGCTGTCTGGATAATGCTCATTTTATTATATAGATGAACATTACATCAGAATTCAGCAACCATGGACTAGATCCTCAAGAACATAACCTCTGTTTATAGAGGCCACACTTGAATGCATGGTCATATTAACTACAATAAACTATATTACAATGGTTCTTGGCCCCATCCAATATTAAAAGGACCTCTGGCCCCTGCCAGCTGTCCTGAAATTATTTCTAGAAATTTCCAGAGGTTATCTCATTCATGCTTATTAAAAATTCTGTCAACTACCACATGGTGCTTGCTGTGTTTTCACTCCTGCTCTCCTCAATGAGGTTAGCCATAATCCTCTGACTTGGCCATCTGCCACTGAGCAGCCCTAATTCCTCCAAGGCCCCTAATTCCAACATGCTGCATTGACTGCTGGCCAAAGCAGAAACTGAGTCTGTCCCTCCCTTTGTGTGACCCTCTTTGTACCCCAGTGTCTCACAATGTTTTAGTGAAAATAGTTTCTCCTGTTCTATTTTCAGTCACTCTTTCCTCAGGACTCACACATGAGCCTCCACAGAAGTAATTTCTATTTTCCTTCTTTTTCATCACTCACCTATCCCCAGGAGTTCTAAAATCAGGCCTTTAAGGACAGATTTATGTTTTTTCTACAATAACATGGTTCTTCATAAGTGGAAGAAATTAAAAGACTATGGCAATACCACTACTGGGATTATACCCTAAGAATCCTGAAGCACCAGTTCAAAAGAACCTATGTACCCCAATGTTCATAGCAGCACAATAGCCAAGTGCTGGAAGCAACCTAAGTGTCCACTAATAAATGAGTGGACAAAAAAAAAACTATGGTACATTTATAAAATGGAATTCTACACAGCAGAAATAAAGAAGGAGCTCCTACCCTTTGTGACAGCATATATGGAACCGGAGAGCATTATGCTAAGTGAAATAAGCCAGTTGGTGAAGACAAATACCATATGATCTCACCTATAAGTGGAACCTAATCAACAAAACAAGCAAGCAAAATATAACCAGAGATGTTGAAATAAAGAACAAACTGACAGTGACCAGAGGGGAGTGGGGAGAGGGATAATGGGGGAAAATAGGGGAAGGTCCATCAAGCAACACATATAAAGGACCCATGGACAAAGCCAAAGGGGATAGGTTTGAAGGTGGGGGAGGGGATGGGTGGGGTGAAAATTGAGACAACTGTACTTGAACAACAATCAAAATAAATAAATAAATAAATAAATAAATAAATAGCAAGTAGTATACACTAAGGGTCAGATATACCATTAACAATAAGTTCCAAAGAGTGAGAGCTCTGTGGAAAATATTTCACAAGCACAGGCACTAGGCAAAGGATGGTATCAATCTAAGAGTTCTGGTTAGAACACATTTGACATAAGATTAAAAAAAAAGACTATGGCAATAATAGGAATAAATACAACAGAAAAATCTCTAGGATCCAAGTAATCATCCCAAAAGAAATGTGTAATCTTATATGGTCATTTGAAATTTTGAGTTGTAGCTTGAGAAGAATTTTTGGTGAATAATTAAAAAAAATATTTAGCAAAGTCTTTATCACCCATATCCTCTTTAGATATAAAATTACTCTGACACAGAGCTGTATTCCAGAGGATAAAGGGCAGGAAGCTCTGGTGTTAATTGATGGACATAGAAAGTGTCTCTTTGAGGAAGAATAAATTTAATATAGGAACAAAAAAACAAGATGGCACTACCAGTGATTGTAACTGAATTCTCTCTCTGCCCATGTGGAAGAATGTGCCAACAGAGGGAAAGGGGTTAGGGAGGCACAAGCTGCAGAGCTTTCTGGAAAGTGAGGAGTGAAGAGTCTGAGGTCTGGATGGCCAGGGAGGTTTGGTTTGGGGAGCAAGGGATGCCTGAGGAGTGAGACGTGTGGTTCTCCAGATGAGCAATGGCAGGAGCAGGAGCTGAGCATGCACAGCGCTTGCTCCACCTGTGGCAGCTGACCTTGGGGACTGACCTGGGGGCTTACCCTGTCACCTGGCAGGTGGAGTGAATGAGGCCAGACTATGACACCTTTGGCTTCCCTGTACTTAGGTGGGCTGTTGTGGGCTGGCAGCAGATCTTTTAGAGGCATCATCTCCCACACTCATGAGAAACATATAATTTGCTGTTAGGATTCCTTCTCTTTCTGGTTTCAATATTAGACAAATGTGTTTCTGTTTATCCAACTTTCTGCCTCACAATGCCCCCACTTTTGGTAAAACCTGAGAGCATGTGTGTTTGCCTCAGCAATGGCTGACACCATGACATTTAGCATAGTTTTTGAAAGCAGCAAACATCATTAAATGCCTCTTGGTCACTGCAGAAATATAGAGCTTTATCTCTGCTTCACAGAAGGTTAGATCCTAAAGCTATCTTGGAGGTCATATTCTTCTGTTTGATGCCCTGTAGTTTATAGTTTATTAATCCTGCAGTTATTTATTGACCACCCACTATGTGCCAGGCACTATGCTTGAAGCTGGGACGCAGAGATAAACCAGACACAAGTGACTCCTCCACTAACAGGATTTATAGGCAGACAGACAGGGGCAGCATAGAGTGCTACAGGATTACATCAGAGCAGCCCCTAACCTTGCCTTGGTGTATCAGGAAAGGTTTCTTAGAGCTAGTGACATATCAGCTGAGATCTGAAGGGTGAGAAGGAGCAGCCAAGCAAAGTGAAGTCAGGAAACTGAAACCAGAGAAGTTAAGCAGCTTGTTAGAAGAAAGCCAGGCCTGTTTCTCAAACCCTTAAGCTCCCAGTTTCTATTCATTCATGGATGATATGGCAGATATATCCTAAGCAGTGGAATTACAAAGAAGAAATCACACCCCCTTTCTTCAATAATTCCACGGTCTAATAGAGAGAGAAGTACATAAAGAATTACAACATGATGAAATAAACACTTTGGTAGCAGCAGGCACAGGGAATTTATGATGCATGCAAAGGTGACATTTTACTCAAGCTAGGGTAGAGAAGGGCATCAGAAACAGCTTTTCTGAAGAGGTAACTTTGGAGCTGAATTTGGAATGAAAATCAGGTGGTCACCAGATAAAAGGTCTAAGAAGAGAAGTCTAGGTCAGAAGTGCAGCCTGTTTGGAGGGCGCAGAAGCACCCAATCCCATGGCCTATCGGAGGAATGGTGAGTCATTCAATATGACTGCAGTACATGTGTGGGTGAAGAAAGGAGATCAAAAAGTGGGACTGGAGAGGCAGGCAAGGAGCACATCCTGGAGAGATTTGCAATGGGTTGTTAAAAAATTAGACATTATCTTTGAGACAGCAGGAGCCAATGATGACTTCATTTGGGACTAACCAGATTTATCCCTAAAATACCATTTTATCAAAACTATGAAGAATGTATGGTCAAGGTTAAGATTAGAGTAAGGGAGACTAGAGGGAGAGCCATTGAAGGAATCTTGGTGTTTGAGGTTGTCTGAGTTAAAATACTGGAAACAAAGGGAAATAAAGGATTTTGAAAAATACTTAGGGGTGAAATTAAGGTGAGCAACTACTCCAGGTTGGCCTGAGAGCTTCCTGATTTTATCTCTGAGAATTCAAAATGCTGGGAAATGCTTGGCCCTGGTACAACTGAGGTGGTTACTTATCCTCAGTGAAATTAACCCTGGAGAGAGAAACATAGAAGAAGCAAAAGATGACATTCAGGGTTTTAGATTGGGCACCATGGCCATGGTGGTGTCACCTATTAAGTGAGAGGAATGGAGAGGAAAATTTCAGAGTTGGGATCTAGGGGATATAAAAAAGTACCTTTGTGAATGCTGGGTTTCAGTGATTATGCTTTGTCCAGATGTAGAGTTGTAGTGGTGGGATGTGGTTCTAGAGCTCAGTCAGCAGATCTGGGTTGGAAATGAAGACTTGGGGATCAGCCACTTGTAAATAGTATTTGAAAAGACTGCTGGTCAATATAGCAAGCAAAGCTGACACAGGAAGGTCTCTGCTCCTGTCTATCTATCATCTACCTATCTATATGTATATATGTCAGATAATTGGGAATATGCTTATTTAAAGCACATAGTCAAGCTCTAAAACAAGGGAGGTAAAGTTACAGGGATCAGAAATGAAAAGAAGACCCCAAATCACTGTGTTGAACTAACAATGCCAAAGGGCCAAGAGAGGAAAAGGAAATCCTCTGGAGGCTAATTTTTGATGTAAGATCTAAAAGTCAAGGTCCTACTCTGAAATGGGACCCTGTGTAAAGTTGGACATCAGGAAGGGGTTGTCATATCTCTCAATGAGCATAAAGCAGGACTTCTCCTCTGAACTATTCTGGCAAGAGAGTAATTCCTAAGAAAGCAGAACTTCAAGCCTAGGCTGAATAGATTCCTTTGTAACTGATGTCCTGTGGGAAACATTCCTGTTGAATAATAAAGCACAGGAGATGACTATGTGCGGATGGGCCATATGTACCATGAGAGTCAGAAAGCACAAGAAATGACAGAATTCACAGATAATATGGTCTTCTGAAAGAGGTTTTAAAATAAACTTGTTTAAAAATTTAAAGAAATAAAGGAGTAAAATACTAATGTGAGTGTAAAACATTATGAATAAGGAGCAACTAGATAAAATAAACATTAAGATTAGAAAAGCTTATTAAAATTAGAAAAATGAATAAGTAAGTTAAACATAAGACTAGATAGCTAAATACAGAATTAGTAAACTGCGGTATCTGAAGACATGATCCAGAATGCAGCACAGAGAGATAAAGAGATAAAAAAATCTGAAAGAGAATTCAAGAGATAGGAAAACCTAATGAGAACCTTCAGTATACATCTGAAGGGAATTCAAAGAAGGACTATAAGGAATGAGGAGAGATAATGTTGAAAAGAATTGTGGGGAACAATTTTGCATGTGGTTGTGAATCTTTAGAGAGATATGATACAGTAAATCCTCAGCAGGACATGCCAAAGAAATCTATACTTAGGCACTTTGCAATAAAAAATGCAGGCATCATGGATATTGAAAAACTCTTAAAAGCTACCAAAGAGAAAACACAGATTATTTATAAAGAAATTATAGTCAGACTGACAGCAGATTTCTTTCCAACAACAGATGTCAGGGACACACACAAAAAAGATAACATCTTCCAAATGCTGAAGAGGAAAGCAAATGATGAGGGGGGAAAAGAAAATCCAGAACTCTATGTCAAGTTAAATGATCACTGAAGAGGAAGGACTAAATAAAAATATTTTCATAATGAAGTTTATTGCCCACAGGTCCATCCTGAAATGATTGCTGAAGGATGCACTTCAGTAAGAAGTGAACTGAACCCAGAAAAATGGGGTGAGAGGCAAGAAGTAATAGTTGAACAAAGACCTTTGTAAAATGCAGTAGCAAGTCTGGTAATGATTAACTACAAAATATAAGAAAAGGGGTGAGTGTTTAAAAACAAAGTGAAACTATATTTTAAACAATAAGAAGATGGGGGAGTTTTCTTAGGTCTTTAAAATGTCCTAAGGTATTTGTGCAGGAGGGTGATAGACACGCTAACCCACTGGAGTAGAGAATGTACTTTCAAATTCAAGGATGGCAACAAAAAGAATATAAACCAACCAGTGAAGGAAAAGGGAAAAAAGAATTCAATAAGTTTAACAGATGACAGAGGAAAAAAGGAAAAAGTGCATTATAGAAAATAAATGAAGTGAAAAGGTAGAAATTAAATATATCGATAATCAGAGACTTCTGGCCAAAATGTAAGCATAGGTAAACACACTGCACCTCCTCGCACAACCAAAAGAAGGACAACAACAATTTAGAAACAAAAAACAACCAGAAGTGACAGAAAATTGAACTGTATAGAAATCCAACAACCAAGGAGTTAAAGAAGACACACTGATCCAGACCGGTATGAGGGGCGGAGCTGCTCAGTCGGGCAGAGAGGAATTGCAGCAAGGCAGTGGCTGTCAGACCCAGTGAGGCAGTGGCTGGTGGAGTGGAAGGTTCCACATTCACACTCAGACAAACGGGAGGAACACCTGGGGAGCAGGACGGACTGCAACCCAGGCCCCTAGCATGGAGAAATAAAGCCTCAAACCACTGATTGAAAACACCTGTAGGAGTTGAGGCGGCAGCAGGAGAAATTCCCAGCCTCACAGGAGAGCTCGTTGGAGAGACCCACAGGGTCCTAGAATGTACACAAACCCACCCACATGGGAATCAGCACCAAAAGGGCCTAATTTGATTGTGAGAAGCAGAGCAAGTGACTGAAAGCTGGCAGAGAACAGAGCAAGTGCCATTGTTCCCTCTCAGACTCCCTCCTTACATACAGCATCACAACACAGTGATGTGGGTTGCTCTGCCCTGGTGAACACCTAAGGCTCCACCCCTCACTATGTAACAGGCCAGTCAAGACAAAAAAAAAAAAAAAAAAAAAACTGGCCCAAATGAAAGAGTAGATCAAAGCTCCAGAAAAAATACAACTAAGCAACAAAGAGGTAGTCAACCTATCAGACGCGCAGTTCAAAACACCGGTAACCAGGATGCTCACAGAACTGGTTGAATTTGGTTGCAAATTAGATGAAAAAATGAAGGCTATGCTAAGTGAAATAAAGGAAAATGTATAGAGAACCAACAGTGATGGGAAGGAAACTGGGACTGAAATCAATAGAATGGACCAGAAGGAAGAAAGAAACATCCAATCAGAAAAGAATGAAGAAACAAGAATTCAAAAAAAAAATGAGGAGAGGCTTAGGAACCTTCAGGACATCTTTAAACATTCCAACATCTGAATTTAGGGGTACCAGAAGGAGAAGAGGAAGAGCAACAAGTGGAAAAGTTATTTGAACAAATAATAAAAGAGAACTTCCCCAATCTGGCAAAGGAAATAAAATTCTAGGAAGTCCAGGAAGCTCAGAGTCCCAAAGAAGTTGGACCCAAGGAGGAACACACCAAGGCACATCATAATGACATTACCCAAGATTAAAATGAAGCAAAGAATCCTAGAAGCAGCAAGAGAAAAGGAGAGAGTAACCTCCAAAGTAGTTCCCATCAGACTGTTAGCTGGTTTCTCAAAAGAGAACTTACAGGCAAGAAGAGGCTGGAAAGAAGTATTTCAAGTCATGAAAGGCAAGGACCTACATCCAAGATTGCTCTATCCAGCAAAATTATCATTTAGAATTGAAGGGCAGATAAAGTGCTTCCTTGATAATGTCAAGTTAAAAAAGTTCATCATCACCAAGCCCTTATTAAAGAAATGTTAAAGGGATCTATCTAAGAAAAAAAAAAGACAAAAAATATGAGCAGTAAAATGACAGCAAACTCATAGCTATTAACAACCATACCTAAAACAAAAACAAAAAGAAACTAAGGAAACAACTAGAACAGGAACAGAAACCACAGAAATTGAGATCACATGGAGGGTTATCAACAGGGGAGGAGGGGAGAGGGGGAAAAGGTACAGAGAATAAGTAGCATAGATGGTAGGTAGAAAATAGACAGGCGGAAGGTAAGAATAGTGTGGGAAATGTAGAAGCTAGAGAACTTATGACACATGTACATGAACTAAAAGGGGGAAATGTAGAAGCCAAAGAACTTATATGTATAACCATGGACATGATCTAAGGAGGGGGGGGGATGTGTGTGGGAGAGGGTGTGCAGGGCAGAAGGGAGTGAAGGGGGGAAAATGGGGCAACTGTAATAGCATAATCAATAAAATATATTATAAATAAATCAGTACTCATAACAAATGTAAAATAAACTCGCCTATTAGAATATAGAGGTATGCAGAATGTACAGTTTTGTTATAATGCTTGCTTTTAAGTTGTAATTTATTCAAACATGATTGATATATTAGGAGGCACTTAGAACCTAACACTAGTTTCACATTTGCTTTTGTGTAATTCTGCCTGTGAAAAGCACTAGAAAACTTCACCCAGCTGTGTGGAAGCACACCAGATACACAGGCTTCAGACACCTCTATCAGCTCCTCGGTTCACCACACATGTCACGAGGCATACCCACCCACAGCGATGTTACAACTCTCCTGATTCCAGGCAAACCTGCTTGTCCCACGTCACAATAATTGGTGAGCTGCAACCCTTCTGACAGCTACTTCCACAAACAAACTTCAGGTGTTTTTCAAGGTAAATGCCAAATCTGTTGCAATAGTTCTGTATTTCTTGACTGTTTAAAATGTATAAAACTATGCTATTCTGTTTTTGTATCTTTTTTAAAAATATGCCACCAATTGAGATTTTGAGTATTTGTACCTGTAAGCTGGTTATTCTCACAAGCCCTGTGATTTTTTACTGCCCAATTTTGCACAGTGTGGTGATTTTTAGGGCTGCCCATGTCATATGAGAGCAGAACTTATTACACTTTTAAATATCCAGGTATCTACAGAGTTAACCACTACAGTATAATTGTATAAAAAGTTTAACATCAAAGAATGAGCTGCACTAGCAAAAAATAAGCCAAAGGAAAGCTGAGGTAGCAATATTAATATCAAACAAGAACAAATAAAGATAAAAAACATTAATAGAGTAAGAAAAGATTGGGAGGTCAGCCTGTGATGGGAAGAACACTTTCTCCATTGAAACTGGAAAGAGAGAGGTCAGGATGAGTCTGAAAATACACGAATGTGTCCCCAGGGAAGTGGGAATGATGTGGGGGAAGATCCTCCCTGAGCCTGTATCCTGTCCGTGAAGTTGGAGGGAAGGTCGCTGTGGTAGGCTGAGTGTAGTAGTGCCCCCTCCAACAGTTGTCCGTCCAAATCCCTGGGATGTGTGAAAGTGTTATCTATAGGGCAAAAGGACTTTGCAAATGTGACTAAATTAAGGATCTTCTGAGGGGGAGATTACCCTGGATTTTTCAGGCGGGCCCAGGGTAATCACAAGGGCCCTTATGTGAGAGGAAGGCAGAGGGGACAAAGTCAGAGTAAGAGACGTGGGAATGGAAACAAAGACCATAGTGATTTAAGATAGGGGTGGGAGAGGGGTCAGGAATCTCCAGAAGCTATAAAAGTAAGGAAAGAGATTCTCTCCTGAAGTCTCCAGAAGGGACACAGCCCTCCTGATACCTTGGCTTTATACTTCTGACCTACAGAACTGTGAGGGGATAAAGTCATATTGTTTTGTCTTTTTACATTTTTAAAAAATTTTAATTGTTGTTCAAGTACAGTTTTCTGTCTTTTCCTCCCATCCCAGCCCACCCCCCAGTGCTCCCCACCTCCCTCCCATTTCCACTCCCCCAGTTTTTGTCCATGTGTCCTTTATATTTGTTCCTATAAACCCTTCCCCTTTCCCCATGAAATTCCCTCCCCTCCCCACTCTGCATATTGTTTTAAGTCAGTAAGTTTGTGGTAGTTTGTTACAGCAGCAGCCATAAACTAATGCTATCAGCTCCTGGACATGAAAAGAAAGCTGTGCAGCCAGGGGTTTGAGGAAAGTGAAACACTCACCATGGAGAACTGAAGAGGGAGCTGGGTGAGGAATGCTCAGAAGGATTTCCAGGCAACACCAAAGCCCAGCAGGCACTGGCAACCTTGAATGTGTTATGAGACCATCCCTTGCTTCTGTGGGAGCTCAGCCCCCCTTGTGCAGGAAAAGAAAAGAGAAAAATTAGGGTTTATCCAAAATTGGAGTTTTTTTCATTTAAGTGTGGCAGAGGAATTCATAGGCAAGAAAGAATGCATCATGCAGTCTCAGCTGGCTACAGGATTTTCCCAGAAACTATAAATACCAGTAATATGGAAGGGTCGGTGGATAAAGGGTCTTATTTTTGTCCACAAATAAATTTAGTTGCACTTAGCAAGTGAGAGGGATACGTGGATAAGAGATAGTTGTTAGAGGACCAATATTAAAATGTCCTAGTGAGTAGATTTGACTGATGTTAATGTCCAGGGTATGATAGGTGGTGGAAACTGCTAGGAGTAGTCCAGTATATGAGTACATTCTATCCTTTCTTCCTTAGCAATACAATTTTTAACTAGACTCATGGACACCACAAGTGAAGAATGTGCTTCTAGCCTCCCTTGCAGCTTTACATAGCCATATGGCCAAGTCATATTTGTCCATTGTAACTGAGAAGTGACATGTGCAATCCTGGTCATGCCCCATGGAGAAGCGGCATGCTCTCTACTGTCTTTCTCACCTGAAAAGTGATGACTGAAATGTAGACATGGTGGTGAGCCACCATGGACCATGTAGGCAGGAGCAATAACCTACAGATGGTAGAGCCACCAGGCAAGAGTCTGGGCCCTTAAAGATTTCATATGGCATAGTCAACATACCAGCTTGAAGTTGTTTAAGACACTGCCATGTTAGAAGTCTGTTCCATGCAACTGAACCACTATCTTAACCATAGGTGTGTTTGGCTGCAGTGAAATGGAGGTGAACTTGAATGACAATGATGGATCAAGGAACTTTCAAGTCATCTCAGGTAATGACAGGAGAGAATAATTTTGACCTAAATGGCAATATTCTTAAAGAATAAAGGGATAGGTCAATGATAGAGGAAAAGGAAAATAGTCCTTTTTCTGCAACAAGGACTGCAACAAGTCTTAAAGTAAAATTTATTTTTATCTGAAGGTGGTGGGGTTTTGGGTTATAAATGGCTATAGGGAGAAAGAGATAATTGGGACTTCTGTTCTTGTATATCAGGTGTGGGGCAATGAACTGTTTCCCAGAAGAAAGCT
This sequence comes from Tonatia bakeri, assembly GCA_004024845.1. Lineage (NCBI taxonomy): Eukaryota > Metazoa > Chordata > Mammalia > Chiroptera > Phyllostomidae > Tonatia > Tonatia bakeri. Next base: position 82,579 of record PVIA01006239.1, on the reverse strand, counting down.
GTAGGAAAAGAAGTACCATCAGGGGAGATGTCGTTTTCAATAAGGTGTGTGTGTGTCAGGGGAGATGTACTCTGTGATGACTACGAAGAAAGAAGGAAGTTTGTTAATCATTTCACAGTTCTCTAGCATGGGCAGTGGAAAGTGTCAAGAGTGAGGCAAATGTATAAAATATATGTCAACTATAGGAATTGAGCATGGTATGGTTTGATGATAAAGAAAAGGAAAGATGACTAATGTATCAGCCAGGGTCTTGACAGGGAATGGAATCTGATTCAAATCATTCAATTGAAGAGACTTAAGTGAAGGGACTATTTCACTTAGCTGTAGGCAATATCATGGGTCTGCTACCCATGGGTCTGCTACCCAAAGTATCATTTTCCAGTTTATGTCTCCTACCAGCAAAGAATGTCAAGGCACCCCAAACCCAGCAACAGGTACACTCCTAATAGCCATTGCACCCCCAGGCTTAAAGGACAATGAGGAGAGTGGTGACACCTGGCATCATGGAGGTAGGGATGGGGTGCCTCATAGGCACTGTCATTGTGGAAGGATGCTTCTTCTGCCAGAAGTCCAGCTTCAAGTGGGGACCTAGTGGAAAATAAATACCCTGATCTCTTTCTCTTTTTTCCCTCCATTATCTCCACTCTCTAAACCCAACTGGAAGCCAGTAGGCAAAGGACACCAGTTGATGCAATCCATAGATTCATCCTCCCTAGCAATCAGAACAGGGCACTTAAGAGTAGACAATGAATTTTTCAAAAAGGAAATAACTAGTACTAGTTAGAAAGGAGTGTGAATTGATCAATTAGCTGATCTCGATTCCAAACGGAATTTTGGTTAAAGGTGTTCTGATGCCAGAATAGACTGAGGGCCTGAATGGTCTATACATACCAGCAGGGATATTAGACTTTCTAGCTGGTAGGAGACCATAAACTGGAAAATGATGCTTTAATTCTCACAAAGTTACTAAACACTTATGAGCACCCTTATTCTCAAGAGCAGAGCTATTTTCATTAGCTCTTAGCTAAGAGAAGGAGCTGCCAATATGAACCCTTAAAAGCACTTGTACCTCTTAAAGATAGCTGGACTGCAGTAAATATTTAATGCTAATAGCACAAAATAGACTAAGGTTCATATTGATATATTTACCCCTGAATATCATTAACAAAAACAGTGAATAAAGTCCAGAATTTACAGACAAAATTTTGGTTAAGTATCCATTTTAAAAATGCACTATAGATCCTTTATTTTTTTTAAATTTTGCATTTTAGAAGTTTTAAACCTACAGAAATACAGAAACATAGTGTAATAAGTACCCATATTCTTTATATTTATCAGCTGTTAATATGTTGTTATCTGCAATTTATCTGTTTGTCTCTGTGTCATCTATCTATATACATTTCTGTTGACTAAATTGTTTGAAACTAGGGTGAAGACATCAAGACACTTCACACCTAAATACTTCAGTTTGCATCTCATAAGAACAAAGACATTTCCACACATGTTCTATCTCTGCTAGCTATAGTTCAAAATTGTTGAAAGTATAAAATGAGATGATATATTAAAAAGCACTTTTTAATAAAGTTTATGGTTAGGAGCTTGACCACTACAAACCACATTGTTCTAAGCTTTTTATACCTCAGTTTACATTATCTTCAAATTATGTTTAATTTCACTTATAATTTTCTTAATAGCTTGATTATTTTATGTTTAAGTTTTCAAACATCATGAAATTTATTTTGGAGTATAGTGTGTGACACAAGTAAACATTGCTTTATTCCAAATAAGTTATCAGTTGTTCCAGCATCTTTTATACAAGTTTCCTTCCTTTCCTTTCTGTCCTGAATTTTGATGCTCACACAGACACAGACACTGTAAGTTCTCACTTTGCACAGTTCTAATGTGCATGCATTTCAGTTACTAGGTTTGGTTAAATTATACCAATCCTCTAACAACCCGATTCAAATTCTGCCTCCCATGGTATACGAAGTGTGAGTAATTATATAAAGTATAAGCTAGCTCTTTGACCTATAAATAACTAAGTAAAAGATGAAGGTGCATCACAATCAGTGACTGACCACTTTTCTTCAAAACCTGTCCATGGCCGGTCACTGTGCCCCTGCTGTTTGGCTCAAGCACAGAATGGAAAGTGTGTAGTTATATTGCCTCCTTATCTCCAAATGATAAGCACAAGTGACATTTGATAAAATGGGACAGTCAAACGTGGGAATTAGCCAACAAAGATGAATGTGCAACAAAGAAATGAAAAGTGGTAACAGTAGAAGTGGAATTTGAATTGAACACAGCAAAGTTATAAAAGAAATCATGGGAATGTTGACATAGCTGTCAATGGAGAAACTGGATAAGAAGCCAGAGGGACGTAGTGAATGTCAATTTCACGGCATAAAGGAAGAAAGTGGTTGTGACAAAAAGATGAAGATGTCCCAGAGGAAGTGATGCCAGCAATAATACTCCACATTAAATGAACTCTCAGAGATATTTTGCAACATTGAAAGGACAAAGGATAAAGTAATAGAAATGGATTCAAGCTTAGAAAGGAGTATGAAAAGTAGGAAAGGTACAAAAAGATGCTTACTAGGTATCATAAGATGTACCATGAAAAGATGGCAATGTTCAAATAACTTCTGATAAGTTTTTTACAGAGAAATAAAACACTTTAACTCTCAATGTTTCTAATACTCTAAGTTTCATTGTGCTAAATAAATACCAGTGTTTTTCTTCCATTTTTCCTATGCATTTATAACTGACAAGAGAGTTTTCCATGTTTTGCCAAAAATTTTTAGACTTCATGGAAAAATTGTAATTTTTCTCATTGATTATTAAGATTGTTTTGCATTTTTTCAGCTTGCATGGTGATTTTCACAGTTTCTGTTTTGTTTAATTCAAACATCTTATTTATTGCCAGAAGTATAGTTTCTCAAATATTAGTGTTTAAAATCTGTTTTACCATATGGCAGTGCAAGTTTTTCTATCTGCCTTACAATTATTTAAAAAAAATTGTTGCTATTCTCATTCTTTAGGTAAATTTTAACATAATTTTTTCAAATTCCACCTTCCATGGAGTTTTGATTAAAATTGTGTTGAACACAATAGTTATTTAGGAAGACTTAGCATCTTTTTGATATCACTTGTGTTGAAGTTATTCTTTATGAAGTCTCAGTAATTTTTTTTGTAATTTTCTTCATGTAGGTCTCCAACATTTCTTATTAAAGTTATTACTGAGAAACTTATGTATGTAGGTATTGTTTTAATTGAGGCCATTTTCTTCTATTTTCAAATTGGTCATAGATATTAAAAAAGTCTTTGAATAAAAAGTAATCAAAATTGTGCATTATAGATCAGGGGCTGGCAAAGTACAGTCTGGGGACAGATATAACTGTTTTTTGTATGTGCAAATTAACTTTTTGTAAGTAAAGTTTTATCAAAACAGCCATGCCTATTTGTTTACATATTATCTATGGCTGACTTTGTGCTGCAAAGGCAAAGTTGAGAAATTGAGGCAGAGACAGTTTGGCTGGCAAGCCTGGGATATTTGCTGTTTTGTCCTTCACAGAGCAAGTTTGCTGACCTCTGCCATTGGGTGTACAATAGGCCTACGGAACGCTCATCATTTCAATGGGGTTTTGGAGTTGATGCTCTTGTGTTTTTAGGGTATATGTTTACATAGTATCTAATGATGACATATTTGTCTTCTTCCTATCTATTAGGTATTCAGCTCTGTCATGTCTTAGTTCAGTCATCTGAACATCAATAGTAGGTTAAATAACTTTAGAGATTACTAGTTTTCAATGGTAAAAATCTGCTGTTTTCTTTTAATCACAACAAAGATTGAAAGGAAAACAGATCAGAAATTTATATATTATTAGATGAATTTTTAATGTATTAATTCAAATATTGTTCACATGTGAATAATATATTCCAGATATGAGTATATAAATATATGATTGTATACATAATATATAATAAATATTAAAGTAATTATATGTCAATTCATATATCATATGCTTTTTTTAACATGCTCAGGAAAGGACTCTTAGCTTACTGAACTTTATCATCAAAATTTTATGGAATATTATTTTCATTGGTCTATTGATAACATAATAACATATATGAATATAGTTTAAAATTTGAAGCTATCCTTGGACTACTAGAATAAATACTCTTAAAAACTTTGCCGTATTTGATTTATAACTACTTATTTTTTATTTTGTTATCAATGTTTGGAATTTTGTAAGTTCTATTTTAGTCTTACTTTTGTATTAAGTTTATATAAATATAACTAAGAAATTATCCCTTATTGTTTTGTGTTCTTGGAATAGTTTCTCAGACAAGGTGATTTTTTGATCCCTAGACTTTTGAACTCAAGTTTAAAAAAGCACCTTAGTCCAGCAGCTTTTTTGGAGATAATGCACTGACAGATTAAACATATTTATAAATGAGGCCAGGTATAATAGTCAATTTAGGTGTTTCCTTCCTTAATTAGCAAATTATGTTAATTATGTTTGTTCTAAAAGCACATTAACAGTTCAAGGTTATATCAGAGAGCAGCACTTCCACTCTTCTATAGATGCCAGCCCTGTGCATTATTAATATTGTTTATGGACTTTTTGTCTCATTTTTGTTGATTATACATGCTTGAATTTTTCATTTTTGTTTTTCACTTTCTGAGAGCCAGTTCGATCTATCTATTCAACTGTTTTATTATCTTTTAATAAATTATTTTCCAGATTTTGTCTTTTTTAATCCATTTTCCATCTTTCCTTAGTTTCGAGTTTATTTTCTAACTTGTTTTTTTGAAGGCTTATTTCACTTCATTTCATTTTCATGGTAAACAATTAAACCAAAGTTTTAACTTACTGAAGTTCTTGCTGCACATCTCACTTTATGATAAAGTATTATCACTGTAATTTTCTAAATGGCCTACAATGGTAATTTTAGCCCACCTCTTTAAATTTCTTAATGTGTAAAATTTGCCTATATTTTTTCATTTTCTTGCACTGTGATCAGAGAATATGACCTATACAGTTTTTATTTTTTAAATATGTTTATGGGTTATGATCTCATAAATGGAATCTAATGAACAAAATAAACTATTGAGCAAGATAAAACCAGAGGCATAGAAAAATGGAAAAACCACTAACTTACACCATACAACAGAATAAACTAAAAATGGATAAAAGACTTAAACATAAGCCACAACACCATAAAAGTCCTACGGGAAAACATAAGCAAAATTTCAGATATTCCATGTAAGCAATATTTTCATTGATACATCCTCTAGGGTATGAAAGTAAAGGGAAAAATAAACAAATGCAATTACATTAAGTTAAAAAGCTTCTGCACAGCTAAAGAAAACAATAGCAAAATGAAAAGGGAACAAACCCTATGGGAAAACATATTTGCCCATGATACCTCAGGCAAGGATTTGATCTCCAAAATACAAAAACAACCTATATAACTCCACAGCAAGAAGACAAACAATCTAATTAAAAATGGGCAAAAAAGAATAAATACACAATTTTTTATAAATAAAAATGGGCAAAGGACCTGAACAGATACTTCTCCAAGGGGACATACAGAGGGCCCAGAGATATATGAAAGGATGCTTAGCATCACTAGCCATCAGAGAGATGCAAATTAAAACCACAATGAGATATCACTTCACACTGGTCAGAGTGGCCATCATAAACAAGTCAACAAATAGTAAGTTCTGACGAAGCTGTACAGAAAAAGGAACCCTAGTACACTTTAAGTGGGATATGCAGACTGGTGCAACCACCATGGAAAAAGTATGGAATTTCCTAAAAAAAATAAAAATGGAACTGCCTTTTGACCTGGCAATTCCATTGCTAGGATTATATCCTAAGAATCCTGAAACACCATTCAAAAGAACCTATGCACCCCAATGTTCATAGCAGCATCGTTTACATTAGCCAAGTGCTAGAAACAGCCTAAGTGTCCACCAGTAAATGAGTGGATCCAAGAACTATGGTACATTTACACAATGGAATACTATGCAGCAGAAAGAAAGGAGGAGCTCCTACCCTTTGTGACAACTTGGATGGAACTGGAGAACGTCATGCTAAGTAAAATAAACCAGGTGGTGGAAGACAAATACCATATGATCTCACCTGTAAGTGGACCCTAAACAACAAAACAGACAAGTGAGGAAAATACAACCAAAGACATTGAAAGAAAGAACAAACTAACAGCAACCAGAGAAGGGGAAAAGGGATAATGAAGCAAAGAAGGGGAAGGGTCACCAAGGAACATGTATAAATGACCCATGGACAAAGAAAATGGAGTGGGGGGGATTGAATGTGGAAGGTAGAAAGTGGGTAGGGCCGGAGAGAGTAAAGGGGGAAAAGTGCGGACCATTGTAATTGAACAACAATAAAAAAAAGAAGAAAAAGATTCTCTCTTTATCCTTAACCTTTGGCATTTTAATTATGATGTGTCTTGGAGTGAGCTTCTTTTCATGAATCTTGTGTGGGATTTTCTGTGCTTCCTGGACTTGCATGTCTATTTCCTTGACCAAATTAAGGAAGTTTTCTTTCATTATTTTTTCAAATGGATTTCCAATTTCTTGCTCTCTCTCTTCCCCTGTCACTGCTATGATGCAAATGTTGGATCTCTTGAAGTTGTCCCAAAGGTTGCTTATACTATCCTCCTTTTGGGGGACTCTTTTTCTTCTTGTTGTTCTGATGTTTGCCACTGGGAGCTGGGCCCACGTCATGCAGGATGGTATACTACATCTGCTATCTGGTTTTTATAATCAGTAAGCAATCCACATTCTCAGATTAAGCCCATTGATCACTGTCAGGCAGTAATGATCAAATAAATAACACTCAAAGAACTCTGAAGGCCTATTTTGAATCAGGGTCAGATAGCTAAAGACATAAAATTTTGGAAAAACAAACTCATTTCAGGTTTGGACCCTTATCATTTAAATTGAGAGTACTGGCAAAATAGGTTTCATAGGATTTTATGCATTCTTTCTTAGGCCTGATTGTCTCGGGAAACCTACCCTTTCCAGCACAGGGCCACACTCACCACTGGCATTGTTTCAGGCTTAGGTGGAGCAAGGGAACTAAGGCAGCCAAGAGATTAGGAGACTTCTTACAGACAGAATGAGGACTCAGGCTATGTCAAAGTCGAGGGGTGGGGGCGAGAGTCCATCAACCCCTTTTTCTATAGCCCCCAAATCCTTCCCTGAAGGCCTTCCCATGTGATTGTGCCTGTCTTAGGTTGATCCTCCCTTGAGGAATCTTACCCATCATTCGCTAACTGACCAAACATTGGGGGCCAGGTAGGGTAAAGTAAAATGGGCAGAGGTGGTGCTCCTGCTAGGGAGATAACCTTTGTCTCCTCAATGGCTTATTGTCCCAAGATCTCTCACTCAGCCTTAGTTATGGTGGGGTTACAGCTCCTGAAACCAGGCAGGGCAGTTCCCAACATCTGATCTCCTCACTTTTTCATTTGTAAATGCTATTGTAGCTGTTAAGCCTGTGAAACCTACTATTTGCTATTCCCAATGCAATCTTAAGAAAACAACCTATATATATCCTAAAACACAAATAAGGGTTAAGACAAAGAGACATCCAAAGGCTACCATGACCCAAACCCATAAATCCAGTCCACTGAACCAGTTTTTAGGGTTCAACCAACGAACATTATGGGACACCAAGGAGTTGTTGCCCTCTGCAGGAGGTGTTTAAGCCTCATCCTCTGTCACTGGGGCAGGCCCTATCCTCCTCCATTGGTGGACCCAGGCCTGTGAGTGATAGTGTGATTGTCCATTTTCCTTCTGGTTGTTCAGGGTCAGCTGGACCATCTGGTCCGTCAGTAGATTGGCTCTTGGCTTCAGGTAACAGAGCTTGGTGTCTATCCTGCTCATGATAACTCTTTACTCTTTTTGCTGGTATCCAGATAGGAACTGTAGGAATAGAAACACAAGTATACCCTCTTCTCCAAGTTAAGAGATCTACAGGACCCTGCCAAGACCCATCTCCCAGTGGATCCCTATATAAAACCTGAGGATAAGATGACTTTGGCTCTTTTTTCTGAAAATGTTTCTCAATTGGAGTACAAAGTGATTCATCACAATTTAGAAAATTATAGGTCAACATGGCTAATAAAATCAAATTTTGGGGGAAGGACTCATGACTCCCCCATTTTTGTTTTTTAAGAAGATTTTTTTTAAAGATTTTATTTATTTATTTTAGAGAGGGAAGGGAGGGAGAAAGAGAGAGAGCGAAACCTCAATGTGTGGTTGCTGAGGGCTGTGGCCTGCAATCTAGGCATGTGCCCTGACTGGAAATTGAATCCGCGATGCTTTGGTTCACAGCCCATGCTCAATCCACTGAGCTATGCCAGCCAGGTTTAAGAAGATTTTTAAAAGTATGATGAGCCCATTCTACAATTGCCTGACCTGTTGGATTATAAGGCATTGCTGTTTTATGTTGGATATTCCAATGCTGAAGAAAAATTTGAGTAGAATAGGCAAGGTTTCTAGAGCTATTACCAGTTTTAATTTACTGAGGTCATCCTAAATGACTAAAGACCTCAAGGCAATGGGCTTGTATATTTTTAGCAGATTCTCCTGTTAAGGCAAATGCATGTAGAACACCAAAGTATCAATAGAAATATGAACATATTTGAATTTTCCAAAGGGAGTATAATTAGTGACATCTGTTTGCCAAATTATTTGAGAACCTAGTTCTTGAGGATTAACTCTTGTAAATGGGGGTGCCTTCCTAAGGGCTTGGCAATCAGGATATACTTTAATAATTTGCTTAGCTTGGAAAGACAGGCCCCCAGCTGTTTCTGCAAGCTGCAATGAGTTTAAGAAACAATTGCCCTATTATTATCAGGATCTGGTAGCTCTTAAACTCACCATTTTCAAGGAAAGTGGGAAAGATTGGGGGGTGAGGTGCCCTGAAAATATATGTTTTAGACAAAAACAGTTACTCACCAAGGGCCTTTTGTGACCGGATTGACTAACTGTTCCCTCTGAAAGAATAGACAGTTCTTTCCCAAGGAAACAATCAGTGTTTACAGGTACTGAGTTAAATAGTGGTACTTGATCTTCCGTGGAGAAGGGCTAGTTCTCTCCAGGAGACAGTACACCTAAATTTCATTTTTACAATAAAGGGTCACAGCTGCAGCATAAACAAGGAGGATTCTTAAAATTTTTTTAACACATCATACCTCCTCCCACTTGTAGCATCCTTTAGATAGACAAATTTATGAACACATTCACAACTTTCAGAAGCAGTTTTTTCTCTACTGGCAAATACATTTACTTTTTTTTTTTTAATTGAAGTTTTGACCTGCTGCATTTCCGACCTGGGCCGGTTCACCCCTCCTTAGGCAACCTGGTGGCCCTCCACTCCCGAGAAGTTACCATATTGATGCCGAACTTAGTGCGGACACCCGATTCGGCATAGTGCACTGCAGCCCAGAATTCCTGGGCTCAAGCAATCCTTTTGCCTCAGCCTCCTGAGTAGCTGGGACTATAGGCATGCGCCACCGTGCCTGGCTGGTGGCAACTATGCCAGTGTGTCTGGGACTGCACCTGGTGCTGGGTGCCGGCCAAGGAAGGTCTCCCCCAGCGTGCACAAGAGGAGAAAGGGAGGCAAGGGAAACCAATCTTCCCTCTGTGCTGCTGCGGGTCCTGGCAGAGAGACCCACCCCCAACTCCACTTGCCCGTGTGTGCGCGTGCAGGCAGCTGCAGCCTGCTGCCAGTGCATGGAGCTCACAGGGCAGGCCATGAGACTGGCAGGAGCTGGCACAAACCGGAGAAGGACCTAGCTAGAGTGACTAGGTCCCTTCTCTTTCATAATTCCAAATCTAAAAATCCCTTATCTGGGAGACATTCAACAGCCCCATAACTGCTGAGGTAGCTTAAAACATTGCTCTTGTTCTTTAGAGAGGCTGTTTCCCATGGCTGAGGATTCACAGAAACCTTTAAAGAAATATTTTCAAAGCGGTCGCAAGAGAGAATGACCTAGGAAGAAAGACCCTTTCCCTCTGAAATCCAATACACCCTTACAACATTCCCGAAAAGCACTTGGGGTTGTCAGCCTTTATCTGGGCTGATGCCCGCTTACTCCCACCAAGTTGGTATGTTGTACATAATGATGGCGGCTCGTAGCCCTGGGTCTCTGTTCGGGCGCCAGCTGATGCAAATCCCGACTTGTGGGGTCCACGTCACTATGGATGAAATGAGACATTCACACAGATTACCAAATCCGGTGGAGGAAAAGGGATGGCATGGCTTTTCTCTCAAGGGGAGCAAAAGCCTCGGCCTCTGCGATGACAGGCCTTTATAGGGTTTCTCCGCCCATTACAACATGGTCCTCATTTACTATGCACAGAATCGCTTTAGGTGGTTACCTTTTACAGAAAACAAAGGAGCCAGTGCTGCTAATCACATCACAGGAGAGGGATATTCACAAATGAAAAAGCAAACGTAATTGAACTGGTTACACTCATCCTTGGAAAGTTTAGCATGGTTTTTGGGAAGTTATTTTGCAGTAGATGTTTGCCACTGAGGGCTGGGCCCATGCCATGCAGGATGGTCTACTACAAAAAGTGCTAAAAATACTCTTAATTAGTTAGTGAATGCATAGAAAAAAAAAGGAAGAAATTATGTAAAGTTGTAGCATTGTTTGCCTCTAGGTGGCAGATTGTGAGTGATCATTTTTATGCTTCTTTATATTTTTCTGTACTTTAAACTTTTTCTCTCACCAATAGATATTATTCTATAATATAATATGCCAAATAGTCTGTTTAAAGTTCCTTGATCCTGGTTTTTCTTATGGCAAAGAGGTGAATTACCCTGTTTAAAGGTGATACACTGACCTTCATTACTTTTCAGTTATTTGATTTAATTAATTAAATTTGATTTCTAGTTTTCCCTTCTGGATATTCTTTTGAAAATTAGGTTTTAAAAAAATTATACTGAAAAAAATTCTATCTTTTTTATAGTGTAGAAGAGTTGAGAAAAAGATGTCAACTGAGTAGGGGTCCCCAAGATCATCCCCAAATTTGATGATGTTAGGTGGTACTCATGGCTGTGACTTATTACAGCAAAAGGACACAGCAAAATCAGAAAATGGAATAAGTGCTAAATCCAACCCTAACTTTTAGGTCTGCTGATATTATTTAACATTTATTTATTAGGTTTCTGTATTGATTTAATCATCCTTATTTAGCAACAATATTACACAAAATCCACCCTTACCTGTGATAGATAAGTGTTGGAAGCAACCTAGGTGCCCATCAGTAAATGAGTGGATCAAAAAACTATTGTACATTTACAGAATGGAATTCTATGCAGCAGAAAGAAAGAAGGAGCTCCTACCCTTTGCAACAGCATGTATGGAGCTGGAAAGCATTATGCTAAGTGAAATAAGCCAGGCAGTGAAAGATAAATACCATATGATCTCACCTTTAACAGAAACCTAAATAACAAAACAAAGAAACAAGCAAAATATAACCAAAGACACTGAAACAGAGAACAGGCTGAAATAGAGAACAGTGTCCAGAAGGGAGAGGGGAGGGAATTTCAGGGGAAAATGGGAAGATTTACAGGAACAAGTACAAAGGACACATGGACAAAAACTAGGGGCAAATGGAAATGGGAAGGAGGTGGGGAGGGCCAGGTGGGTGGGCTGGGATGAGAGTCAGAAATAGAAAAATGTACTTGAACAACAATTAAAATAAAATTTAATTAAAAAAAAGATGAAATGAGATGAGACCAAAAGAGGAGAGAAGGAGGGAGAGGGATGGAGAGTGATTTATGCTCAATCATTGTTTCTTCTCCTGTTTTTCTTACTGTATCTTGATATCATTGTACTTGTCCACTTTCTATTTGTTTGGAGTCTTATGTCAAGTATTTCCCATATGTGGGGTACATAGATACTTAGATGACATACTTTTTCAGTTCTTGCATATCCTCCTTTCCCATGACAGGCCTTAAATATCTCATTTGTCCCCAACAGATCCATGATATCTTGACTGGTTAAAGATTCTCAGATTAAATATATTTTCTCTCAGTATCAGTCCACTGTGTTTCAGCTTCTAGTGTTGCAGATGAGAAGTTCAATACCAACAACATTTTCTTTTTCTTTGAAGGGTGACATGTTCTTTCTGCCTGTAATCCTGTAAGATTTTTTTCCGAATACATAATGTTTGAGAAATTTATCAGGATATGCCTAGGCATGGGATTTTCCCCCACCTCAATCCTTCCTGGAATTTAGTGAGTTCTTTCTGTTTTCAGACTCAAGAGTTCTTGATCACAGAGGAATTTTCTACTAGTTTCTCTTTAATTATTGCCTCTCTTCCAACTGTTTCTATTCATTTTCTGAAATGACTATTATTGGCATATTAAAGCTCCTTAATCTATTATCTATAATTTTTCTCATGGTTGTCATTTCTTTACATTGTTGCTCCTTATACTGTGTATTTTGTTTGAAGCAGTTTCCTGCATTTGCTCTTGCAGCCCACTGATTTAGCTCTCAAAAGAGCATCCTCTCTTTTAATTCACCCACTGAACTATTTAGTTTGAAATTATGTGTAAACCTTCAGAAATTCTTTTTGGGCTTCATTTGAATTTCCTAAAGTATTATCTCTGAGTATCTTCCTCCATTTTTGCATTATAAGACTTCATCTTTTTCTAGAGCAGTTTTAGGTCCACAGCAAAATTGGGAGGTACAGATTTTCCTGTGTACGTCCTGCTCCCCCACATGCACCTCCTCTCCATCATCAACACTCCTCATCAGGGTGCTGCTCACAGTAGAGGAACCTCCACTGACACGTCATAATTACCCAGAGTCCAAAATTTACATTGTGGTTGGCCAGATGTCGTATATTCTATAGGTTTGGACAAATGTATAACAATGTGTCCACCGCTATAGCATCTCTAGGCTGTGATGTTCTTCTCCTGACACATGTCCTTCTCATGAGGAAAAAAGACCCATAGTGGTTGTCTCTGCTGAGACCCCTAAAGAGACAAAATCCAGTCTGAAAAGTACTTTCACTTAGAGAAGCAAATAGCTCAGAGTTGGAAATTGGAAAAGAAAGGAAATTATAGTCAGATCTTTCTGTTTGTAGAATTTTTACTTATTTATTCAAGAAGCATTCACTGAGAACCTCTCTGTTCCAGGCACTCAGCTGGGAAACGGAAACATGGCGCTGAGCAAAACAAGCATGATGCCTGTCTTCAAGAAAGCTAATGGGAAAGACAGACATTAAACAAGTGATTCCATAAATACATTCATAATTATGAATCTTGACAACTGCTTTGAAGGAAAAGTCTGGGCTGCGAGTATGAGAGAGCACAGTGGGGAGCTGACTTAGTCCCACACATTCTCATGGACTGATTAATGCTTAAATCGAAGAACTTTGCCAATGTAATTTCTGTCTGAGGATATTTTTGAATTTGCCTTCAGTGGCAATTTCTTTATGGAAGCATCCTCTGCCTTGGCTATATTCACTGAGGACATGATATATTAATATTTACAACTAGTGATAAGCTACATAAGGCTAAATCTTTCAGAAACATCTGGCTTTTCACTTGAAAGTGATCCCGGGCTAAAGCTGTGTAATCCTGAATTACTAAGCAGAACAAAAGTGAACACTGTTTATCATGTATAAAATATTTACTCCACTAAACAAGCTTGAGGATTCTGAGATATACTTACAAGGTGTTGTGGGTTGGGATGGGGGAGGGGTGATGAATAAAAATGGTGAGAGCACAGTTGGCTTCTGAACTAATTTCCTGAAAAATTAAAGCTCAGTAGTAAATGACTGTGACAAAGCATCATTTTTTCATTAAACTGCAGTAAACTAAAGTGAAGGTGATATTTCTTGGCTCAGTGATTCCTATAGCCTTTGCTTTTTTCATTACTTGGAGAATTATGGTGTATGACTCCTTTTTTTATTGTGAAAATCCGAGTGAGACCTGAGAAAGCAAACGGATTAGTAGTGGATACAGCCCTAGAACAGAGTTAAGTTATTTTAAGTCCAGTGTTCTTCCATTAGTTTCCAAATCACAGATGCTCAGCCCTGAGAGAAAGTTTTGTTGATTTGTTGCCATGGCTTAGCTGAACTTTCTCACCTTATGAAACTGCTATTCCCAATAAATATTAGTAGAGAAAGAATTCCTTTGTAATGAGCTCCAGGTCAAAATTTCTATGAGGTAAAATTACCATGAGTTATCATTTACATGGAAAACTACAACAACATACAGACTTTCTTTTTAAATTTATGTTTATTTTATTCCCATTTGTCTACCTAAGACAAATGGGAAGTGAATATCTAATTACAAAAAAGAGGGTTATCTGAAACTGATCCATTTTCTATTGGAAAGACTAACTTAATTCTCTAGTAGTTGTATTTACTAGTACCCAGGCAGTCTTACTTAAGAAATATTTGCCCTGGTTGGTGTGGTTCAGTGGATTGAGTGCTGGCCTGAGAACCAAAGGGTTACCAGTTTGATTCCCAGTCAGGGCACATTCCTGGTTGCAGGCCAGTTGGAGGCATGCAAGAGGCAACCACACATTGATGTTTCTTTCCTTCTTTCTCTCTCTTTTCCCCTCGCTCTAAAAAAATGAATAAATAAAATATTTAAAAAAAGAAATATTTACTAAATATTTGAATATATGCTTGCATTTTCACGTTTTATTTTATATATTATGTTAAACAGTCTTAATGCTTTGTGTTTTATATGTCACATATATTACTTATATGTTATGAATATGTACATGATATAGATATATAAGTGCTAGGCAGTAAGAGCTTATGCAAATATATGCCTTATGTTTCATACACACACATACCCCCCAAAGCAGTAAGCCTGTTTACACAACCAATATGAACATATGAACATCAAAACTACCACTTTATAGTCAGCTTTATCTTGTCATTATTTCACAAATACTCAGATTACCTATTTGACAAATTAAAAGAAGAAGTGGTTATTATATGTAATGTCAGTAGGAAAGAAATAAAATGCATTGAAGAAAATGTGGAAGAAGATATTTTCAAATTATATATATGTATACATATATAATTTTGCCATTCTCCTCCATGTATAGTCACTTTGGGTAAGTATGTATATATTATCATATAGTATTGTACATTTAATATTGTATATAATATATAATTTTATACTTGATATATAATATATAATATTACATAATTATATAATTATATATATCACATAGTATTGCATATTTATTATAAATTTATACACCATAATTATATATTCACTTAAAATGATTGCATATGGGTCAGAGTGGTGAAAAGAGAAGGCAAAGTCTAAGATTACTCCAGAATTTCTGAGTTTTAAAATAGTTTAATTGGCATTATTGATTATAACTTAATAGACATTATTTTCTATGTTTTTTGACCATTTGGGGAGTTAAATTGCAAGTTTTTCTTATCGGTATTATCCTAGAGGTTTTATGTTTTTCTTGCTCCTTTATGTTAACTTGTTATAGATAAATATGTAGATATAGAAACATTTATAGATTTAACATCTTATATATATTGATATAACATCTTTTTATTGCAGTTAAAAACACATAGCCATTTAAGTGTACAGTGCAGTACTGTTAAGCATGTGTACATTATTGAACAACAGATTTCTGGAACTTTTTCATCTTTCAAAACTGAAATTCTGTATCCTTTGAACAACTCTCCTCCTTCTCCTCCTCCAGTGCTCCGGAAATGACCATTCTACTTTGTTTCTAGGAGTTTGACTATTTGAGATAGCTCACATAAGTGGAATCATGCAGTATTAATCTTTTTGTGACTGGCTTATTTCACTTTGCATCATGTCTTCAAAGTTTATCCTTGTTGTAGCAGGTAACAGGATTTCTTTTTGAAGTATGAATAAGAATTCCATTGTAGGTACATACCATATTTTCTTTATCCATTCACACGTTAATGGACATTTAGGTTGCTTCCATGTCTTAGCTATTGCAAATAATGCTGCAGTGATTATCATGGTACAAATTTTTCTTCATGATTCTGTTTTGAACTATCTTTGATAAATACCTAGAAATGTGACTGTTGGATCATATGTTAATTCTATTTTTTTATATTTTAAGTAAACTCCACATTGTTTACTATGACAGCTACATCATTTTACATTTTCACCAATAGTGTACAAGGGTTCCAATTTTTTCACAGCTTTGTCAGCATTTGTGAAATTTTAATAATTGCCATCCTAATAGGTGTAAGTTGATATTCCATTGTGGTACTGACTTGCATTTCTGTAATTATCAGTGATGTTGAGAATCTTTTTAGAACGTTGTTGGTCATTTGTGTATCGTCTTTGGAGAAATGTCTATTCAAGTACTTTGTCTATTTTTTTAAATTGGACTGTTTGGTTCTTTTATTTAATTGTATGGGTTCTTTAGATATTCTGGATGTTAACCTCTTGTCAGGGATAGTTTTGAAAATATTTTCTCGTATTTTATAGATTGCCTTTTCATTCTGCTTATTGTTGTTTATTCTTCACAGAAGTTTTAAAATTTGTTGTAATCTTATTTGTCTATTTTTTCTCTCTTTTTTTTGACCTGTCCTTTTGTGCCATATCCAAGAAATCATTGCCAAAACTGATGTTATGAGGCTTTCTCTCTCTGTTTTCTTCTAAGTGTTTTATAGTTTCAGGTTATTTATTTATATCTTTAATCCATTTTGAGTTAATTTTTGTCTGTGGTATAAAATAAGGGTCCAATTTCTTTTTTCTTTTCCGTGTGGACATCCAGTTTCCCTGGGCTCATTTGTGGGATAGAGTGTCCTTTTCCCACTGGTAGCCTTGGCATCTTTGTCAAAGATCACTTTCCCATACATGCGAGGGTTTATTTCTGTGTTCTCTGTTCTGTTCTATTGATCTATATGTCTGTCTTTATGCAGTATATACTGTCTAATTACTGTATCTTTGTAATATGTTTTGAAATCAAGACTGTGAGGTCTCCAGCTTTGCTTTTCTTTGTTTAGATTGTTTTGGCTATTCATATGGCTATGCTATATGAATTTCAGAATGTTTTTCCCTGTACAATATTCTTGGAATTTTGATAGTAATTGCCCTGAATCTGTAGGTCATCTGGGGTAATATGGGCATTTTAATAATATTAAATCATCCAATCCACGAACATGGGTGTCTTTCCATTTGTTTGTGTCTTCTTTCATTTCTTTCAGTAATGTTTCATAGTTTTAGTGTATAAGGTTTTTGCCTCCATGGTTAAGTTTATTCCTAAATGTATTTTGATTGTATTATACATAATTTAATTTTTTTCTTTATAGATTTTTCATTGTTAGTTTACAGAAATGTAATTATTTTTTATGTTGATTTTGTATCCTGCAATTTTCTGAATTTTTTGTTAGTTCTTACAGAAATATTAAGTACTTTCTATGTACATACAAGATCATGTCATCTGTTAATAGACAATATTACTTCTTTCTTTCCTATTTGAATATTATTTCTTCCTTTCCTATTTATTTTTCTTGCCTGATTTTCTGGCTGGAACTTTCAGTACTATGTTGCATGGAAGTAGCAAGAGAGGGAATTCTTGCCTTGTTTGTGAACTTAGAGAAAAAGTTTTCAGTTTTTCACCATTGAGTATGATTTTAACTGTGAATTGTTTATATATGACTTTATATGTTGAAGTAATTTCCCTCTGTTCTTAGTTTGTTGAGTGTTTTTTATCATGAAAGGGTGTTGAATTTTGTCATAGTTTTTTTTTTAAAGATTTTATTTATTTATTTTTAGAGAGGGAAGGGAGGGAGAAAGAGAGAGAGAAACATCAACATGTGGTTGCTGGGGGACATCGCCTGCAACCCAGGCATGTGCCCTGACTGGGAATCGAACCTGTGATGTGTGGTTCGCAGTCCGTGCTCAATCCACTGAGCTACACCCGCCAGGGCTTTTTTTTTTTTTTTTTTTTTTACTGCATTGCTGTAGATGATCATGTGGCTTCTTCATTCTGTTACTATGGTGTATTGCACTGATTGGTTGATTGATTTTCATATGTTGAACCATCCTTGCACTCCAGGAGTAAATCCCACTGGGTCATGATGTATATAATGATTTCAATGTGTTCTTAAATTTGGTTTGCTAGTGTTCTGTAGAAGATATTTGCTTTAATATTCATCACAAATATTGGTCTATAGTTTTCTTTTTTTGTAGTATCTTTGATTTTAATATTAGGGTAATATTGGAATCATATAATGAGTTTAGAAGTGTTGCCTCCTCTTCAATTTTTTAAAAGAGTTTCATATGATGCCTTCACTGTTTAATTCTACCAAAACTTTAAAGAAAAAGATAACACTCATCATCTCAAACTCTTTTAAAAAACAAAAAAAAATGTATAAGTGTAGCAAATTTATTTTTTATTTCTTCATGATTCAGCCTTGATAAGTTGTATATTTCTAGAAATTTATTAATTTCTGTTAGGTTGTCCAATTTGTTAACATATAATTATGAATAGTTGATTCATATGAAATTTTCACTTTTATAACATCAGTTCTAATATTTTCTCTTTAATTTCTGGTTTCTGTTATTAGTATTTTCTCTTTTTTCCTTGATGTTTAGGTAAAAGTTTGCTGGTTTTGATTATCTTTTCTTAAAAATCTCTTATCTTTGTGTTACTGACTTTTTCTATTTTTTCCCTATTTCACTTATTTCTGCCCTAATATTTATTATTTTCTTCCTTCTGCTAACTTTGAATTCAGTTTGTTCTTTTTCTAGTTCATTGTGAAAGAAAGTTATATAGTAGCTGGTAAGAGGTAATGAAGGAGAGTTCATTTGATGATTTTATTGTCTATGAGAAGAGAATAATACAAGTTGAATCACAAATTAGTGAGGAAGGAAAGGATAATTTAATAAATGGCTCTTGGACAATAGTTATTAGGAAAAATCAAATTATACCTTTACCTAATATTACAGAACAAAACAAACTCCAAATGAATTAAAGATTTAAATGCTAAAACAACTTCCAAAAAATTTTTATTAAAAGTAGGAAAAATTAAGAATGCAATCAACACTATTTTTATTTAATGTTGTTCTGGGAACCTTGGCCAATAAACCATGATAAACCTGAAATGAAGTTGAATATTAAAAAGGGGGAGATAAAATATGAACTTTAGATGATAATTATGTGTCAGTGTATGTTCATCAATTGTAATAAATGATCCACTCTGGTTGTGGAAATTGACAATGGGGTGGCAGGCATGTATGGGGACAGGGTGTATATAGGAAATTTCTGTACCTTCCTCTTAATTTTGCTGTGAACCAAGACTTTATTATATAAAACAATAAAGTCTTTTAAAATTTTTAAGGCAATTACTAACACAACATAAAGCTCACACTCTTCTTCAGCCCTTTTATCTTTTTATTGGCAAATTTGTCAATTCATTGCTCAGTTTTCTTGGTCTTCTATAATTATATCTCTATCATCCATCATGAACCTGATCAGTTTATGTAGCTTTAAGGGCTTTTCTATTAACAGATTCATTAACCCCAAATAAAGTACATGATGGGTCTCAGTCTGCTTTTTAGGTTTGTAGTGGACTGAAAAGATGATTATTCTAAGGTTCAGATGCAGTAGGCTGTCAGCTTTTCTAATATTAAGCTGTAACCTCGGATAATTTGTTTATTTTCTAAATATAGTAAAACTATCGTAATAGACTTCCATAATTGTAAATTAAATTGCATGTTATTTTTAAAAACCATAAAGGCTTGTAAAAAACACTATTGAAAATGTTCTGTTTACTCAGATACCATCTTGCCAAATAATATTCCTAGCTGACTTCTGAAAGGCATTATGCAAATGTTCTCAATAACAGTTATTTAAATTTCCTGGGACCTGAGAAGAATGGCTGTATAGAGACAACGTTCTGTTTGCAATATTTGGGTTTAAGGTGAAAACTAATGGCTAGATGGGCAAGTCCAGCCCATTCCCCTCTCATCAGTATTTAGAATTGTGGACTTGTGTGGTTTTCATGGTATCTCTGGTACCTCTGGGGTTACTACTTAATGGCTGGTCTTAGTTTCAAAGATGCTGGAATTTGATGGGTAGCTGAATCCTACAGGGACTTAGTGAGGCCCTTCGCCTGTGCATTTTCAACACTTAAAAAAAAGAATGCAAGGCTGGCTGCATTTGCTTATGGCAGGGCAGTCCTTAAGTAAATAGTTGAAAAGATCAAGAAAATTCAGCTACAACTAGGAGTGCATGTGTGCTGACCAGCAGAGGATTAAAAACTAATTTCACAACCTGCTAAATAAAGTACAAGTAATCTGATTACACCATAAAGATTTCAAGCAGGCCTTCCCTTTCTAAGGTCACATTCATTTCTCAAAGGTAAGGATCACCACACTTTTGCTTTCTTAGCAGTGGTTCATGTGGAAGAAGAAATATACATGGAGGCTTAAAGTTTTAGAGCCAGGCACACTTGGACTTACGTTTTAGCTCTGCCAAATACAAGTTCTATAATCTCTAGGAAGCTACTTAACCACTCTGATTCTTGATTTACTTATCCACAAAATGGGAATCATATTAATATTATCATCCTCAAGGACAGTTTGGAGGATTAAAGGAGATAACAAGTATGTCTTAAGCATTACACTAATCACAAAAATGGTGATAATAGCGATGTAACACTGCCTAGCTAAACATCTCGCTTTTAGCATATACACTCCCCATGGCACAAAGTATGTGTTCACTAAATACTTGATGAATGAATGAAATCTAAAAGTGGCTTTCTCTCCTTAACCCTTACAATGAAAGGCCGTTGATGTCTCCTCTGTGTTACTAATCCCAGGCAATTGTCCTATCCTTCCTTAAATTCTGCTCCCACTTTTTAACACTCCTCAGTTTTCCCTGTTTGAGTTTGCCCTGTTTTCTGACAGGACTCTGTCTGGTGCAGAGACTCTATAGATCAGAAGAATATATACAGTTTCAAAGCTTACTGTAATTCTCTGATTTACAGAAATGTAGACTGACCTTTGAGTAAATCATTCCTCACTTGTAGGAAACCCACCCGAAGGGGACTTTTGTTGGTTTGCAAAGGTAAAATGAAGACTTTATGCCAAGAGGTAGTTTCACATTATCTAAAATAACCCACATTTGGGGGATTAAATGTTTTATAATAGAAAATTAGGTAGATACATTATGGTATATCCATTGATGAAATATCAGAAGTCACAAAACTATGTTAAGTTTTCAGCATTAAATAAATTATGGAGAGCCAGAGAGAAAGTATGAGCATGTTTTTCCTTTCATGTAGAAGGACAGAGGCTGGTGCTCCAGTGGCGCCGTTGGTTAGCGTGTGGTACTTGTGCAGAAAGACAGAGGGATAGCAAATTTCAGGGAAGTCCAAGGTGCTGAGCACAACCTGAGTGTACTTTTGCTGTTGAGTTGTATGAATTTTTTATGTATTTTGGATATTAACCACTTATCAAATAGATTATTGGCAAATATTTAGTCATATTCTATACTTTTTCTTTTTATGTTGTTGATTGTTTCTTTTGGTATGCCAAAGCTTTTTAGTTTGATGTAGTCCCACTTGTTGGTTTTTGCTTTTGTTAGTTGTACATTTGGTATCATATCTAAAAAGATCATTGCCAAAACCAATGCCAATGAGCTTTTTCCCTGTTTCCTCCTAGGAATTTTACAGTATCAGGTCTTATGTTTAAATCCTTAATGCATTTCACTTAATTTTTTTGAGTGGCACAAGATAGGGGTCCAATTTCATTCTCTTACATGTGGATATTCAATTTTCCTAATGACATTTATTGAAGAGACTTTTCTTTTCCCACTGAGTATTCTTGGCTCCCTTGTCAAATGTTACTTTACTGCACATGCAAGGGTTTATTTCTGGACTTATGACTCTGTCCCATTGGTCTATGAACCTGTTTTTATTTCATTGTCATAGGTTTTGTAATATAGTTTGAAATTAGGAAGTCTGATGCCTCCAGCTTTATTCTTTCTTAAGATTGCTTTGGCTATTCAGGTTTTTTGTGATTCCACATACATTTTAGGATTTTTTTCTGTTTCTGTAAAACTGCTATCAAAGTTTTTATAGGAATTGCGTCTAATCTATAAATGACGTTGGATAGTATAACAATACAAACTCTTCTGATACATGAATGTGGGAGATATTTTCATTTATTTTTGTCTTCAATTTCTTTTAGCAGTTTCTTATAGTTTTTTGGTGTATAGAGGTCTCTCACTTCCTTGGTTAAAGTTATTTCTAAGTATTTCATTGTTTTTTATATGATTGTGAATGGGATTGTTTTCTTAATTTTTGGATTACTTATTATTTATAAATCTTGGATTATTTATTCCTAATGTATAGAACTGATATATATATATATGTATATGATATATATACATATATATATAGTCTTGTATCTTGCAACTTTGGTCAACTAGTTATAGTGGTTTTATGGTGCATTTCTTAAGATTTTCTATATACAAAAACATGTTATCTGCAAACAGGGATAGTTCTAATTCTTTCTTTCCAAACTGGATAACTTTTACTTTGTGTGTGTGTGTGCGCACGCGCACGCATGTGCAAAATTGTCCTCGTTTGATCCTCTAGTGGACATCTTTGTCTTGTTACTGATATTTGGGGAAAAGGATTTAGTTTTTTACCACTAGGTATGATATCTACTGGGTGTTTTTCATAGATGTTTTTTATCAAATTAATGATCAACATCCCAATATTCCATGTTTGTTCATTTTTTTTTATCATAAAAGGTTGTTAGATTTCATCAAATCTTTTTCTGATTTTATTGAGATGATCATATGGTTTTTGTCACCAGAGTTGGAGGTGGGAACAGGGGTCCACTTCTATTGGAGTGACACCCACACTTCATGTATGAGGCACTGGGCAGGGGCATTAGTCTCTGGTTTTCTTGGCTTACCTCTCCTGCCATAGTACATTCACCCTATGAGCGAGCTGTGGAGGGAGTTAATTTGGTCAGTATTCTCTTCCTCCCACACTAAATTCCCGACCAGTGCGAACTCAGTTGAAGAAGGAAGACCCAGATCTCTCAGCTGCTCTTGCCTGGAATAGAGCCTGCAATGGGGAGCCTGGACTTGGGGATGGGAATGAGAACTTCTTGTGGTCTGCTCCTCCTGGGCTGATACTGTAGCCCTGGATTGGGAGCTAGGAAGAAGGAGCCCTGTGCTCCTGGCTTCACCTGCCCATAGTAGAGCTTTCATTGTGCCAAGCTGGGGAACAGAGAAGGGAGCAGGTTGGGGCTCAAAAAGCACAGAGTCTCACACTTCTTATTAAGATAATGAATGTTTCTCCATTTGCCATATGCCCTTTGGATAATTTTTAGAGACTTAAAAGAGATTTTTAAATAGTTTTCACCAGTTATAATTGTTTTGCTGAGGAGAGAGTCTGCAGAGCTTCTCACATTGCCATTATAGTAATCCTAACAACCTTGTGTTAAGAAAGATGTTGATACTTGCTTCAAATTTCAGGTATTCACAAAGATGTAAGGGGTAGGAAATGCCAACAAAGGCAATCATAGAGAAGCTAATTACATGGGGAATTTGTGGGACTGCAGACACATGCTTTGTATTGTATTTGTACAATGTGTGGCCTCATTTCATTAGCACTTCTTGGTTATTCAAGAAGCCTTGGGGTATCATAAGACCAGATTGTTACATAATAACATCAACCAACATATGTGTGGCACTTAACTGTGTTTGTCTTTTCATTTACATAATCTATGGCTGCTGTATGATACTAAACTTGTTCAGAATGGGGTCTTTCAAGCTTTGTCATTCTGCCTCGTCTTTTTATGCCTCTGCTTTGCATACAGTATTGAGAAGAGTGATATAAAACCTGTTAGAGAAGAAATGACTGTGTCTTCATTTTTCCTTTATAAAGCATAAGGTTTATTAATATTTTTAGGGGCATATAATATGCACCACATTGTATGTGACTGTATGTATAATTTATTCACATTGCACTTTGTTTTGTAAAGGATGTAAGGCAGCTTTCAAAAATGTGTACAGCAAAATAAAATAAATAAAAATAAGGAATAAAAAGAGACAAAGGCAAACATCAGTATAAAAAGGTAAAATTTTATTCCTGGGACATCCCTGCTTGTAGTGTTGATAATCCCACAAGCAAGGAAACCTCTGAGTTTCAGGAAAACTGAGATGGTATCTTAACGATACCAGCAAGCCCTGTTTGTTTCCATATGCTGAGCCCTGTTCTAAGCACTTGACATCCGCTATCTAATTTTATCGTCAACAACCTTTTTAGGTAAGTTACTATTTTCATGCCCACTTTGCAAGAGAAAACTGAAGCATAAAATTTAAGTAAAGATAAGTAAACCTGTCTGAAGTCACACATGTATTAAATGGTGGGTTGGATTTCAAAGCCAGCACCCCCAGCTCCAGAGCTGAGGTTCTTTACCACAAGCCATAAAATGCATGTGGAGCCCTCTGCAGGTGCTACAAATTTGTTTCTAAGTTTCCTAGTAGTTTAAGTGAAAAGCTGCATATATGAGTAGTTACAAAATTCACATTATCCATGAAAGAAACCATTTTCAGAAATACAGTTATCCCTAGTCCTAAGGCCATTTATTCACTCAATAAATATTTAACAAGTACTTACTATGGGCAGGCATAGTTCTAGGTGCTGGGAATACAGCAGTGAACAAAACAGTTGGAACCTCTGCCCTTGTGGACCTGACATTCCAAGGAGATATTTATTAGCAGGAGATAGATGTCATAGAAAGATGAAAGCAGGATAGGGAGGATGGAAGCTTCTGGAGACTAAGGAAGCTACAGTTTTAAATAGGGTAGTCAGGGTAGTAATTAGAAGATGATATTCAAGAAAAGTCTTGAAGGGTGGAAGAGAAGGACTTGTGAATGTCTGGGGACTGAGTGTTTTGGGTGGAGGGAACAGCAGGGATGAGGGCCCGTAGGTGGGAGGGGTTTGGGGAGTCTGAGAAACACCGAGCAGAGTAAGTCAAGGGACAAAGATTGAGATAATACCAATTCAGGTCTCTGGTGGGCATTATACAGACTTTTCGGCATTTACTCTGAATGAAATGTGAGCCTGAGAAAAAGCAAAGGTGCATCTTGTAACATTTCTCCACATTAGCCAAGGACAACACTTCACAATACTACTAATAG
The DNA here is from genome assembly GCA_004024845.1 of Tonatia bakeri. NCBI lineage: Eukaryota > Metazoa > Chordata > Mammalia > Chiroptera > Phyllostomidae > Tonatia > Tonatia bakeri. The sequence goes on along the minus strand of PVIA01006239.1, from coordinate 57,373 downwards.
AAGTGTTTTAGCAGCTGCAGTGTGCTTCAAGTTGGGGATCTGGCTTCCAGATGCCCTAGTTTAACCAAGGAGTTGTACTTATGTTTCTCTGAAGGAATGTTTTCTATACATTCATGTCATTCTCCATTGACTTTTCTTTTCTTCCTGATTAGACTGTAAAGAATGGGTAGTAGTTGTTTTGCTTATTTGATAAGTAGCAGGAATGTAGCTGGTGTAAGTTGCAAATTTGGAATACAGCCATATCGGCTACACTGGGGTGGTGCTGTGGTCAATTTAAAAGAAGAACATAATGTGGTCCCTTATCTCAAGTAGTTTGTCATCTGGTGAAAGAGATAAGACAGCTACGTGCATTTACAACAGTATGAGGAGGCAGCCTGTGATACTAACAAAAGTAGCTAAGATTCCTTGAGTAACAAGACTGAATTGTTGTTCTTTCTGGCTCATAACCTTCCCCATTCCAGTCCATGGCAACACCATCCTTCCGGTTGCTCAGGCTGGATGACTTGACTCTCTCAAGGGTAACAGGTCTCCCTGACTTTACCTTTCTCTCCAGTAACCTATTCTCAACAAAGCCAGAGTTATTAGTACATTAAAATGTGAGGTCATGCCACTCTTTCACACCAAATCCTGACACAGTTCTTCATGTCACTCAGGGTGAAAGTTGAAGCTGAGAGTGGCCTCCCAGGTCCCAAATGATCAGATCCTCTTACTGCTTTGACTTCCTCTCCTACCACTCCCCTCTGGCTCCTTCTGACCACACTGCCCCCTTGCCTTTGGACCTGGGTTTGAACTTGGAATATTCTCCCTCCTGGCTATCCATTCAGCTCACTCCATCACCTTTTTTGAGTCTTTGCTCCAATTCTGTCTTGATGAGATCTCTCCATTCCCATTCAGTGGTGCAACGGAAACTTCCTTCCATCTCAGCCCTCCCATTCCCCTCTACATTTCCTTTTGTTTTATATCACATATCATTGTCTGACACACCCTAACATTTCCCCATTTAGTTTATTCATGGTTCATTGGTGGTCTCTATCACTAAAATGTAAGATTCATGTCATTCTTGGTCTGTCTTGTTGAATGCCTAGAACAGTGTGTGGCACATAGTTGGTTTAATAAATACCTGTTGAACAAATACAGGAGCACTGACTATTTGGCACGTATAGTCCCACTATCCACTAACCACTTTACATGAATTATTGAATCAAATCTTCAAAAAACCATCATGAAGTGTTATTATCATTCTCATTTTATTGATGAGAAAACAGAAGCATAGAGAGGTTATGCAAGTTGCCCAATGTCACACAGCTAATATGTGGCAGAGCTGAGATTGGAACCCAGTGAGACATGGTGAGAAACTTACCAAAGAGAGGCTCTCCACTTCCCATACTGGGACATTGACAAATGACTTCAACTTCCAGGGGCCTTACCCAGGAGGACCCTGAGCCTTGTGAGGTCAGTTGAAAGGGAAGGAAGCTTATTGGATATTAGCTTGAACATGTTGCATTATACTCTCGGACTCCTGAAGTATGATTTGCTGACTGCTTTTAACATTCATTGCTCAAAGAATAGTTCATAGCCTCATGGTGCTTTGTTTTGATTAACAATGGAAAGAAGTGCAAGGATGAAAAATGAAGGCTGGATTTTAGAGGGTTCTTACTCTTTGGTTTGACAGAGCATGTTTTTACATCTCCCATTCCAGGTCAGGTGATCTTTCACAACTCTACAGCAAGACACTGACCTGAGATGTCACATGGCTCCCCTGAATTCTGTGCTGGCTCCTGCAGACGCCATTCCGAAGGCACATGGATTATGCCGTGTCCTCATGGTAAGATGGCCCCAAAGCCAAGCAAGGAGTGGGGTCATTGTAAGTGTCCAAGACACTTGTTTAATCTAAGGATACTAGACTTCCACTGCAATAAGCTGAAGAAATATATATTGCTTCTGCAGAGGCAGGCCTTGATTTCTTGTGGAAATAACAAAACGGAAAAAAACCCTCCTGGTGAGTGCTTCCTATTTCTGTCAAGTATTTTTATGACTCAGCATGTAATCAGTCAGCTAACAGTCAGAAGTCTGGTTCAACTAAAATTCCCAAACTAAATAATGCATTGCAGAATGTTCATTTACTGGAAGTGAGAAATTTTTTTATTATTATTTTCTGACTGTTATACCCTCCAGTATACCTCCTCAGAAGTTTCCTTGTTTAGAAATCAAAAAGAACAGATGAAACGGACAGAAGTGTGGTAGATATTTTGGCATTTTTCTCCCTAGAACTTCAGGTCTGTTTCCATTGGCAGGAATGGCCAAATAAGTAAATCAGTTTTTGTATACAATAGCTGTTAAAATAAATTCTATTTTCTTCCTCCCTCACTAAATAAACAATGAGAAAGGTAGAAAAAATGTCAGTTTTGAGAGGCACCAAATTATTAGCCTGGCCAGCCTACCCTGTGTCTCAGCTTCTCCCTGTATGAGCCCCCAGGACAACCATCACTGTATCTAATAGTGATAACCACTGGGACAGGTTTACGTAGTTGCTGTGGGTTCAGTGTTGTTGCGAGTCGTCTACACACACCATGTTTTGATAATGGGGGAGGCTGCGCATTTATTGGGGAACATGGGGTACCTCTATATCTTCCTCTCAGTTTTGTTATAAACCTAAAACTCCTCTTAAAAATAAAGTCTTTAAACTAGAGTTTATGAAAAAGAAAAGCAGTGTTTACATTATTATACACATATATTTTCTGTTGAGCCAAATAGTATGCCATGTTTCCTTTGGAATAGAACATATAAATTTTTTTTCTGGAGTTAGTTCTTTCCTTATTTTAAATTTATTTGTGTAACAATGTTCCGAACCTTGTTTTCCAAACCATCCAGTAAATCTCTTCAGCAAATATGACCAATGGCTATCAATATTATTATCCAAATGCTTAAACATCTGATAATCAAGAACTCTAATTTGTTTTGATCTAGTACTTCCTTGTCTTCTTCACTGTTTTGGAGTTCTTGTTTTATGTATCCTTTGTTTCTGAAGACATATTTTCAGTATCTAAGAAAGAGTATGTGAAGGATACATGTTTAGTTATGTCTAAAGTATCCTTGTTCTACATTTCCACTTGTTTATTATTTAAATGGTATAGAATAATAGCTGGAAATAATTTTCCTTAGGATTTGGAAGGCATTTTTCCATAGTCTTCTAGTTTCCAGTGTGACTATTAAATAGTCTGATATTCTGACTGCAGATTCTTTATAGAAACTATTTTTCTTCTCTTCAAGTTTTTACAGCCTTTTCTTTGTGCCTGAAGTAACACAATTTTACTATGCTATATCTTGATATGGGCTTTTTTATTCTGGGCATTTTGATGAACCCTTTTAACCTAGAAACATATGTCCTTTGGTGCCAGAAAGTTCTTTAATAATTTTCTCTTTATCTTCTCTGATCTCACTAGCATTCCTACTGATTCAGTGTCTTGGATTGATCTAACTTCTTTTTCCCTCCTCTCTTATATGTTTTGTCTTTTTGTTTTTAATCACTTTCTGAAATATTTTCTCCACTTTATCTTCAAACACTTCAATTGCTTTTAAAAATATAATTACTCTTTTTGTCAGTTTATTTTAGTATTTTTTTCTAATTTTGAAGCCTTTTAAAAAATAACTGATGATTTTAAGTTATCCTTTCTTATTTAAGAGTAAAACATTTAAAAACTTAATTAGGAGAGGATCTATTCCAAATGACTTTTAAATACAACAATTTGGCTATATTCTAGTGGGATATATTTTAAAGACAAAAACTACTCCAAACTATGTTCGAACTGTTTTCAGCAGTCATATCGTTGTAGAAACTGATGTTGTTGTTATGAGACTGCAGTGTATGTACTCTGGGATAAAACAAGTGATGGATCATGTGAAATTCTGCTTCTACCATCCCCGGCACTGCTGAAATCAGGATTCTCAGCTCGGGAAAAAAGACAAGATAGAAAAGATTAAGTAAAAGCTGTGTCTTGAGTTAAGACATCATTTTCAAAATCAATCATGTGTTTAGAACACATGTAAAAATCACATTAATCATGTGATTAAAAAACTCCTAGCCTTATCTACTGAAAAAGTATAGAAAAAGTGACCAACCCAGTAGCAATAGGTACCCCTCACAGCTAGATTACAGTCTTCCAATACCACCTCCCACCAAATGCAACCAGGGTTACTGAAAGAAATGCCCAATGAAACCATGGATGACTAATGATATCCTGTCAGAAGGACTCAGGAACCCACTTTAAAAAGCCCTTAGAGCCAAAGATGGGACAAATGGAGTATCCGGAAGAACAAAACTGCAATGGATTAAAGTACAGCAAAATTTTTTTGAAGTAATGAACTCATAAGCATATAAAATAAATCTAATTAGTTAACCTTAGAGAATACTTGGGAATCAACATAGTATTTTGAAAAGTGGTAAGTAAAAAGAAAGAATCAAATAGTAGATGGGGGAACTTTATCATTGTAGAAGTATTTTACTAATAAACAGGACAAGATAATAAATTACAATATACTAATAATATAAAATTAATGAACCTAACTATTGAGCATCTGCAACTGCAATGAAATTCGAAAACGACACACACATATCTGTCTTCTGACGAAAGAACCCAACACCCTCTGCGCAGTAGCCTTGCCATGAAAACAACCTGAATCTGATCGGTCTCCATTTCCAACACTCAATTTGCAGGAAATACCAAGGACGGAGGAATACATCAGATTTAGCATGACCCACTATCTCTGGTTTAGCACCATAGGTCCCGCATCCCAGGAAACCCCGCAATCCTGGGCAAACAGAGCAGATTGTCGCCCTATCAAGAAAAGTCCTCAGTAAAATCTAGAATGTGGGAAACTTCTATGCTAGAGAAGATGCATCTTTTAAGGGACACTTAATGTTTTTATTTTTTTTTTTTACTTCATCGTCACTGCAGGTAGGCAGATCTGCACACTGGTGCTGAAAAATGTCTCATGTGTATCTACACCTGAGCATCTCCGTTGTTTCTCTCCTGTCTGGGTCACTTCCTCACAGCATTGGCCCTCCAAAGTGCACTATTTTCCCCCAACTTTCTGTACTGTTCATATTGTATTTTTCCCTTTAAACATTTGGGATTAACCATTCCCTCTATCACTTTCACTTCTTCAAATCATCCCTTTCTTTAAAGCCCAATTCAAGTTACAAATGTTCTGCTATTATCCCAGTTAATGGTAGCCATCTTTCAGTCTGAATTTATTGTAATTTATAATGTTAGGAATCTTCCTGTGATTTTATGTTTGCTATTAAAAGCATGGCCCTATCTCAAGGCTCACGGAGAGTTCTTAGTTGTCTGGGGAGCATAAGCCCATTCTATGGGGTGGGGGTGGGAGAGGTGGGGAGGACGGGCCAGGTTCTGTAAGAGGCATGATGAGCCAGTTAATTGCTCAAATGATCAACTCTAAAGGATGCTGCCAACCTGAGTCCGATTCTAGCCAGCATCTATCTCCAGGGGTCTTTGACTTAAGAATGAAGGTACTCAGGCTCTTAGGCATTCAGAAAACAAATATAAAATGCCCATTCTAGTGGAGGGAGAAAGAAAAGTAAAGGGTCCTAAGTTCACCTTTACAGTCATGGACTCATAGCTCAAGGAAGCCTTTCTGAGTCACTGGAGAAATGTAGAGGAGGGTCTAGAGCAGGGCTTCTCAACTGAGGGTGATTTTGTCCCCCCAAAGACATTTGGCAATATCTGGAAGAGACATTTTTGATTGCTGTAACTGGGAAGGGAGGAAATTGGTTCTCATGGTATCTAATGAATAGAGGCCCGGATGCTGCTAAGCATCCACCAATGCACAGGACAGCCACTCACAGCAAAGAATTGTCCTTCCCTACATGCTGATAATGTCAAGGTGTAGAAATCCTCCCTACTCAAGTGCTAGGGTAAAGAGGCTAAAAGGGCATCAGGCTTCTCACTAACTGGGCTGGGATCCATTAATTGCAGAAATAGGAACAAAGAAACAAACAAACAAACAAACAGCTTAGGAACTGAAGCAGAGGGCCAGTTGAATGAAGCATCCATAAGCAGTGGTAGAAGGGGAGTTGTGTTTCTGTGTTGATAGAGTTATGCAACTGTCACTTAAGGTGGTATGGCCAGAGCCCTCCCAGAGATAGGAGTGCCTGTCATGAACTCAGAAAAGCTGCAGGGGGTTAACACTGGTAGAGTGAGGTGGGGGTCAATAGGACCAAAAATGACCTTTCAGTATTTCCCACATAATTTAAAGACAGGGACCAGTTCTTATGCATATTTATATTCCCCATAATGTTTAACCCAGCATTTCATAGTTATTTAATTAGTGCTTATTAATTGATTAACTGATTGATGAGTCCCTTAATTGGTCATGTCATTCACATCCATCTATGCTCAGTACCACTGGGACAAATTGGACATATTCCAATGTATTGAGGAATTAAATCCTCCACTGAGGACACTGGTAATCATATCACCATTTGGATTCAGCTCTGCATTTAAATATAAATAAAACAAGCACACACCAACTCTCTAGGTAGCAAGGAGCATACTCTGCTTACTTGTGGCTAAGCCCCATGAGAAATGGAAATGATAGGCAGTAATTTCAGTGATGAATTACAGAACACCTTCATTTAGCTCACTCCACCTAAACAAAGTGTCCCGTCAGCCTCTGGAGAAATTAGTGCACCTTACTTTGAATTAGTGGATAATTTCAGATAGGCTGTTTTACATATCTAGCTGCTGCTTCTTCCTTCCTAGGCTAAATCTTTCCCTTACTCTGCCTGGATCTGCTCAACAACACACTTTGAACCTAGTTCTGGAAACTTAAATATTCAAACTAAATATTCTAGAAGCTAAATATTAAAGGAGGGATTAGTGGATAAGTGTCAGATCTTTACTTTCCCAATAGATGGCTATCCTTGTTCCTTTCCCACAAGAAGTCTTTATTAGATGGGAATGACATATTCCAAGGTTTGCCTTTGGTGAGGATTTTAAGCCTGACATTTGTCAGTTGTCGAAAGTCTATTTTTTCCCTGTTATCAGGCACTCCAAAAAAAATGGACAGAGCCGAAAGAGAGTAGATTATTACCTATGCCACCTAAACACAGAGCACTAGTGACAATGCTGTTTGTGTATTCTATAATTCCTAGCAATTTTCACTCTCGTGGTATTCAAACATGGTAAGCATTGTCCAGAAAAACCAACAAAGTCCATTTTCCCCTCCTGACAGCTATAAGAATATAAAAGTTTATATATGGTTGGTTGCTCTCTAATTACTAGCAGGAAAACTTACAAAAATAGAAAGTTTATTTGTATGCATGTATGTTTCAAAAACCGCAGGGGGCAGAGCTAATCAAGGCACTCTCCTGCTTCCTGGCGGGCCAGTGTGTTCGTTTCCTCTTCTGCTCTCAAAAATTATCACAAACTCAGGGCTCAAAGCAAACAAATATCTGATATTTCTGGAGGTAAGAAGTTTAAAGTGTATTGTCAAGACTGTGTTTCTTCTAGAGACTTGAGGAGGGAATCTGTCTTTTTTAGAGGTTGCTTTAATTCCTTGGTTTGAGGCCCCTTCCTCCATATTCAGAGATGGCAGCAAGTTTTCTCTCTGTCTCTCTCTCTCTCTGCTTATGGTATCATATTGCCTCTGTCTTTGTTATTTCTGCCTCCCTTTTACAAAAACCCTTAGGATGGCATTGGCCCACTCGAATAATCAGGATATTCTCCCCATCTCAAAATCCTTAATTTATTAATGCCCCCAAGGCTTCTTTTGTTGTATAAAGTATGTATTTACAGGTTCTGGAGATTAGGACTTGGACATCTATTGAGGACTATTATTCAGCCTACCATACCTGGTCAGCCTAGTAGCAAAAGAAGAGAAAAAAGGAAAAAGAAGCCAGACCCACCCCTCCTGCCACCCCCCCAAAAATAGAGGGTGGCAGCTGGTGAAGAGAACCATGGGTTTATAGTGGGATAGTCTGATATACGGAACCATCCTAGACACTGACTTGTGGGAAGGCGTTCTTCCGCAGCTGGCAGCTGGCTGGTTGGAACTTTCTATCTACAGCCTGCTGAGGGCTCTAGAAGAGTGGTAAAAATGTCACAGAGAAATTTGGGAATAAGGACTATTTGGACCTTTTTTCCATGTGATACATATATAATTTTTGTAGGCATGTCTTTTTATCATGAGCCATCCTCATAATGCTGTTTATTCTGAGTTTATGCACAAGTTTGGACCCTAAGAACCCTAAAATAAAAAATATATATCTACCAGTGTGGTGCTGTGATTTATAATAAGAAATGTATGTTGGTCTTAGCCTTGTTTAGAAGTACAGAGCTTCTAAAACCCTTAGAATTTTCTGAGTAGTGAAAAAGATAAAGATGTCTTTTGTTATGTTAATGAGGTAACTTTTTGGGAAGCTCCTAAATCACCTAAGGACTAGACTTGTTGTCAGGAGAAATAATACTGTGATTGGAGGGTTGGAACTTTTCCAGTCCTGTCAGTCAACCTCTGGGGAAGGGGAGGGGCTGGAAGTTAAATCCTTTGCAGATGACCAATGATTTACTTACTAGAGCCTATGTAATGAAGCCCTCATAAAACCCAAAGGGAACAACTGCTGAGTTGGCGAACCCATGGGGGTGTGGGGAGAGTGGTGCACTCAGGGAGGATGTGGAATCTCCCACCCTTTCCTACATACCTTGTCCTTTGCATCTTTTCAATCTATCTATTCCTGAGTTATATAATTTTGTAATAAATAGGTAATCAAGCCCTGGCCAGGTGGCTCAGTTGGTCAGAGCATCATCCCGTATACCAAAAGGGTGCAGGTTCGATCCTGGTATGGGAAGTGAACAATCAATGTTTCTCTCTCAAATCAATAAACATATCCTCAGGTGAGAATTTAAAAAATAGGTAATTAAGTCGATGTGGATGAAGTAAAGGGATTATATGGAAAGTAAACCACACAGGATGATCTGATTATAAATTCCTAACTGGGCACATTAGGTGGGTAGTCCTACCCCACCTCTAGCACATAACTTATTTACTAAAGGCTTATCTTTGCCTTAAGCAGCCCTGTCTTTTGCTTCTGTGAATCTAGGTTAACACCAGTTTGAAATGCTCCCTTTCAGGCCCGAACTTCTAAAGCATGCAAGAGAGTACCTAATCTCTTAATTATTTGTAATCCAGTCACTACCTCGCTTTCTCCCACTTTCGTGTAATCTTCCTTACATCTTCTCCTTACTCAAATGCATAAAATAAACTGAAAAACTGCTATTCTCTGGAGTATTTGAGATCTTGCTCCCTGGCATATGTCATCAGTTTGGCTGTTCTAAAAATTTTCTACAGATCTGGATAGCTTTCACATCGACATAAGTACACTTGTTTCTTAAGTTCTATGAACCACCCTAGCAAAATAATCAAACCCAAGGAGATAGTTGTGAGAACCTTGGGTCTAGAGCCGGTAGTCAAAAGCACAGGTGATAACATGGGCTTGTGACTAGTGTCTGAAGCTGGGGGAAGGGCAATTCATAGGACTGAGCCCTTAGTCTATTGAATCTGATGTCCAGGTAGACAGGGTCAGAATTGAGTTGAATTATAGGACAACCACCTGGCATTGGAGAATTGTTTGTTGGTGTGGGGATCCCCAAGCCCCCCCCCAACACATTGGAATTAATGACCAACACTTTTAGCCATGGCATCAGAACATGCCAGATATGACAAACCCCCAACACTGCACCTGGTGTTTACGAGTAACTTGTGGTAGGTACAGGGTTGAAAGAGAAGTTCCTCAAAACAGAGTAAATAAAAGGCATATCTCCAAAACAGCTAGCAGTCTCCATATGCATAGTCTGCACACAACTCCAGCACTTGGAGAACTGATTGGGCAAAGATGCCCAATGGAGACAATAATGCAGAGGTCCACTTCCACCAAAGACAGGGCTGAAGACCATGGCAACTGGGCAGATTGTGGAGCAATTAGGAAAATGGTTCTCATCCTTAATATAGACTTAGAATGTGATTTTCATATTGTGTTTTATTCTTTGAAGTGAGGGAGACTGACTACTGGAATAAATTGGATTACATCCTCCATAGTACAAGGTCTCTTCAGAAGGTACCCAGCCATGTGATATGAAAAATAGAGACATTTATTGGAGAAGATACAAGACACAAGAAATATTGTACATAGGACAATGATGCCTCAGTCCTCTTCAAAGTACTCACCTCGGGTGCAACTCCGCATAAGATGTGATGCATGAGCAGTGCTGTCATGCCAGTCATCAGTTGCCCATAGCTGTGGCCTTCTGAGTCACCCAAATAGTTTCCATGGAGGAATGTTCAAGCTTAATGTAAAATCTGATGCATATTTGTTGCTCTAGTTGCTCAGTATTTTTTAATATAATGGCCACACAGTACACATGGTCACTCAGTGGCATCTACTGCCCCCACTGACCAGTACAGTGAAGTTGTCAATGTTCACATTTGCTCATTCCAGTCCACTCTCCTTGGCTGCCAGGTTATATCAATGTCATGCAAACCATTCTCATTATATTAACAATGTCTGGATTTTTTCTAGTCAGACCTCACATATAGCAATTGTATATTTAAGCCCCAATAAGCTTTATGACACGATCTCCTCTGATAACCTAGTAGGTAAAATGGAAAAGTATAGGGTAATAATAAAGGAATTTGTAACTTATAAAGAGAATTTGCCCCAAGGGGCAACTGGCTTAACTTCAGGTTGGAGGGATATTTCTTACAGTCATAGAAACCTGCCTGTAGCTGAGAAAGAGAGAGAGCTTGCTGATTAAATTTGTCTGTGACATAAAGTTGCGAAGAGAAATAAATACATAAAAAAAAATCTAAGGGGACAAATGGTAATGGAAAAATACAATTTAAAAAAATAAGGATCCAAAACCATTTGCATTTATATCTAACAAGATTAATTTGATGAAGGTTCATGAAAAGTCTTACACCTGGGTCACAAAAACACAACCAAACAAAGGCAAGTATGAAGAGTCAGGAGTGGGCAGATACATCCGTAAAAAAACACTGAGGTTTTAGCAGAGAGATCAATATTTGCCTGCAGTGTGATGTGAGTGCCAAATAAACTAATGCAATCTCAAGTGGTATTCAGGAAAAATTACCCAAAGAGAGATATGAGTCAGACCATATTTGGTCTCTTAAAAGCCACAATTTAAGGATATTAATGAATGGAAATAAAAGAATTTAACTAAGATAGAGGCTGAAAACCACACCTAAGATATGGAAGATCTGGGTTGTGCTTAATCCACTCAGAAAAGATTTGCTCTGTGATTAGTTTGAGTCAGGCACTATTGCAGGCACTCTGGAACTACAGTAGGCAACAAATTCTTAACCTTTAAGGATGACATTCCAAAGAAGAGTGATAATAGCTAACAACGGTCTTCAGGAAGAAATATAAGGCCATTCTGAATGGCCCAAATGAGCAGAAATTATGATGATTTGGAGATTGAGGGAAGCCTACTTTTTCTTCAATATTAAAAACAAACAAATGAACAAAAAATCTTCCTAATGGTCAGCTTTCTGAAAAGGATGAATTTTCTTGACCTTAGTAAGCGCTCTATTACTAGAATTATTATTAAGATGAATAGGAAGGTATGCATTCAATTCTTTAGTGCATTTTCTTTCATTCTAGAAAATTTGAAAAGTACAGTGTAAAAGAAAAAAAAAATAAATTGCCCATAATCCAATAACTTGGTATAACCTCTTTCTCTAAATATCTCTGGTCCTCCCCACATATACACATATGAACATGCACATACACACACAAACACATACATACACAACCACTAATTCCTACCTGTATATTAATTAAGATGTTATTGTAATATAGCTTTATGTCCCTTTTTGTTGCTGAATACCATTTTAATGGTGGAACAGAAAAGCCCAAACTAATAGGTTGGTTACCAGTGTCTCATATTTTAGAAATTCCTGCTGTAGAATCACATTTCCTAGGCTCCTTTTTGTCCTGTAAAGCCAGTATCCTTACAGACACACTGGAAGGAGATGGGTGGGCTGGAGCTTGCTAGTGGGGGGGCAGGGGGGGGGAGCAGGTTCCTGTAGCTGGTGGTGTCTGGTGGAGGGCACATGCTAGGACTCCTCATTAGCAGTTCAGAAATTAATTTTCTATTTGCAGATTAATGTTGCCCTTGTAAATTAATGAATATAAGCCTTCTGTGATACCAATGAAGGAAAAAGTCACCCCTCATTGAACTACCCCACTTTTGCAGCCCTGAAATCCCCAAACAGTGGGAGAAGTTGGATCCTACAGACAGTGCACCTCGCGACGTCATTTGAAAACCATTTGTATCAAATTCACGTGAAGGTGTTTTAAAACGCAGAATCCAACCCACCAGATCAGATCCTGCAACGGAGATGCCCAGGACTCTGAACTTTAACAAGCTTCCCAGGTCCTTCTTGCTCCCCCACCACTGTAAGACTTACCACCACAGGGCCTTTCTTCCTGCCTTCTAAGCAGCCAGCAAGGCCTCAGATTTCAGGCTGGGAAAGCAGGGAGGAGATCAGCCTCATCTCATCTCTGATCAGATAAAAGGGACTCTCATGAATGGGAAAAAAGGAACATGAGGGAGGTCTCATATGATGACTAGGAATCACATTTGAAATAAGGGCTACTTTCAAAGAGTTAGTTATGAAAACCCAGTCTTATGATAGAAAGGGTTCCTGAAAAGCAGGCAGGATTTATTTCCAATGTACCTCATGCCAGGGACTTGGTTAGAAATGAAGGGACTATCCTCCATTCCTTCATAAATATACAAATACCCTGGGGTCCTCTTTGTCCTGTAAAGCCAGTATCACATGCAGACACACTGAAGGGAGATATCTGGGCTGGAGCTTGCTAACAGGGAAGAGCAAGTTCTCATAACTGTTGACAGATCTAGATCTACATCTATCAATATCTATATCTATCATCTATCTGTATCTATATCTATATCATCTATATCTATATACATCAAACAGTAATTCAAGCACAAACACATTAAATGGAATACATAGGATCATTTATTATTGATAACATGTGTAAACCACATGACAATATAACAATCATTATACTTCCTGTGCAAATAGTATACACTATTAGTAATATAAATGTAGGACAAAAGACAGTCATGAGATATTTTGACATACCACCACTTGATATGGTAAACTGAGTAGACAAAACTTGAGATATTGAGAATTTTTATAATGAGATCAATAAATACAAGTTAATACAGCTAAGTGATGTTGATATGAATTTTTAAAAGTACATGTTTTTCCAGGTGAAATTGCAAAACACAATGAGTTAAACTTGGGTTGAATGGGAGTAGCTGCCTACCAGAGCCATGCAGGGTGCTCAGAAAAGGTTCTCTGTTTCAGTGAGGCAGGGCTGGGGTCTGGGGTCTGCAGAAGGGCTTATGGCCAGAAGAGGGTGCCCTGAAAACTGGTGAGGGCTGGTTGGGGATAGTGACATCTCAACATTCTTCATCATGCATGGCCAGGTGTGAGGATCAGGTGAGGTACTTTAGCAGCTAGGTCCTTAGTTATAAATCAAAACCATACATGTTTCCTCATTCCCTGACATTATACAGGTCTAGGCTAAAACTAGATACCAATGGGGCAAAAGAGGGCCAGGGGAAGAATCTCAATTCTGAGTTTTCTGGAGATAGATCAAAGAGCATAAGAAAAGTTAAGAAATGTGTGTCACTAAAATCAGAATAGTAGTTACTTCTGGGGGAGAGAATAATTTAGTCAGGAAGGGTACAGAGGTCTTCAAACGTGACGACAACACTTTACATCTTAAGTCAGCTACATGGCAGTGCTTGTCTTCTTGCTATATCATTCTTTATACCTCTCTGTGTGTCTAAAATATTCCATAATAAGTTGTTTAAAAGATGTGTTATTCTGCTGGGCTAAAGAGATAAGATGTAGGGATTGTGACATCTTGGGCTCAAGAGATAGTTGTAAGAAGTGTGGAGAGATTTCTGTTCTGTATTTTTAAAATACTTTTTGGGCCCTGACTGGTGTGGCTCAGCTGGTTGGGCAACATTCTGCAAAGTGATGGGTTGTGGGTTCAATTTTCAGCCAAGGCACATGCCTGGGTTGCAGGTTCAGTCCCCAGTCAGGGTGCATATGAGAAACAATCAATTAATGTTCCTCTCTCACATTGATGTTTCTCTCCCTCTCCTTCTCACTCCTTTCCCCTTGCTCAGAAAAAGAAGTTATTCTTCATGTAAATTTTAAAACAAAGCCAAACAAAAGTAATATAGTATGAGAGTATGTTAGGCCATCCATAAACAGCATGGGTTGGCTGGAGTCAGGGAAAGGACTGTTTTTCAATAGCAGGTATGAAGTCATCTGTTCCCTGGCTGTAGAGGCAGCAGCTCCCACTGTCACCCAAGATCTCTACTCTGGAGTTGGTAATGTATGAGGTCTCAAAATTATCTGCTCTCATAGTTTCTGTGTGTGTCCTTCTGTGAGTTCTTTGCCGTTCCATAAGGGGTGTGTGTGTGTGTGTGTGTGTTAGGGGACAGTTGGGAGTTTGAAGGGTACAGAGCCTCCAAAGTAAGTAAGTGGATAAATGTTTGATTGCTGCATTTCACTTTCGTGTGGGAAACAGATTCCTTTCTAGCATTTCCTTGTACTATAACACCTGGTCTCCATGTCCTTGCAGATATGCAAGGGACATGTGGACACGGACATGCAAGAAAGAGAAGCCCAGTGGAAAATTGGGCATTCTGCCATGCTCCAGCCAGAGGGGATGAAAGAGGGTAAGACCTGTGATCCAGACTGAGGTGAGACATCCTTGCCCCAAGGGGCACTGCTATAGTTTCTCAGATGCACCCCACCCAGGGACACTCTCAAGGATGAGGGGCCAAGGGCAGAGTGGTGGATTGATCTGGGCAATAGCAGGAATGCAGGAGGCAGCAGCACACAGTGTCTGGGCACAACCACAAGAATTTTCTGTGTGGTCAGTGTGGAAGTCAGCAGGAGCAGGTGAGATGTGGTCATGTGAGCGTAACCGTCACTGAATGTTTGGGCCAGGTAGCAGAGGATGACAGGAGGGGGATTGTGTCCCAGAAAGGACACCTAATGGCACTATTGGAGGATTCCAAGTACCCAATGCATGGTATAATCTTTGTCTATTTCTCCCACCGCATGTCCAACCAAGTTATTTCATTTTGTGTCACAATGAAATACTGTCATAGTACTACCTAGACATGTAAATGCAAGTGAACCTTTATTAAAATTATTATGAGATTAAGATTAATGTCTTTATGCTTTTCCATACTAGTTCTCTGAATGAGTGAATTAGGAGGAATGAAAATGACATGCCTGAATGAAACTAAAACTAGGGGAAGAGCTAATTTATGCACCAAATTTTACTAAACAATGAAGTCTAAGCATGGTATTTATGCTCAGTCATGGATAAAATGCAGCTTTCAATTTCTCCATGATTAAAGGATGATTGTTTCTGCAGGCTTATTTAATCTTGGTCTGACATCATTTAGTGTAATATAATAAACTGAATTGAAATTTCATTTACTGAAATTACTGTGGTCATGACCCCACACAGCATTTTGTAGGCAAGATACATGTTTGGGAGAAAAGTAAGATTCACACAGTGTGAACCACCAGTAGGACTGACTCTTTTCTGTTGTTCTTCCAAGAAATCAGATTTTCAATCATTGATATTAGGACCCCCTTAGGAGAGCATTGCTTTATGAAGTGGTGCCAAATGAGATGTTTTTTAAGCTTGTTGTTGACAAAGTAAAACTAGATTATTCCCGACATTAAGATTTGGTTGTAAACCAGTCACACGCAGAAGTGAAGACAAAATGGTTGGAAGTGAAAGAAGATGCCTATGTTCGGGGACGTTTCCTGGGGGTGGACAGTCATGGGGCTGCGTAGGCATCCGTAGAAATTCCATCAGGTGAATGAAGATGTATACTTACTTACCTGGGACAAAGACCAAGGTGGAATGGATTATATATAAGCCAATCAGAAGGGAGGAGGCAAAAATATGGATGGCAGAAGCAGTGAGATTTGATGGATGTGTTAGGCAGCTTCGAATCTAAATTTGCAGACGAAGCCTGTGATGGCTGCTCCTTTTCTGTGTGCCCTGGGCATCTTGCGGAAACAGGAGCTGGTCTGAGAAGGAACTTGGTTTCCCAGAGGCAGATGTGGGCAAATGTGGGCTATTGTGCATGGCCCCAGCAGACAGATGGCAGATTGGGGCACTAACATCTCTTCCAACCTCCTCCTGGTGTGCCTTCCTCTACTGCAGAGGCTGAGAAGCTAAAAATTATATGTCCCTGACTTCCTTGCACTAGGGTTACCAGATGCATTCATGTGAGACCCGAGTTTAGGCTGGGGTTCTTAAGGCAAAAAGGTGGCAGCACCCAAGGAACCCATGTTGCTGGTGTAGTTCTAACTAGCATGGGACTTCTTGGCTTCCAACTCCTCTGGTGGTGGCTTCTTGATCCCCAGCAAGAGCCCAAGTAGTGTGCAATCCTAGAGCCAGCATGGGGTACAGTGGCTTCCTGATCCACCAGTTTTCTCATTATGGCACAGGTAGCAGTTCTTAAGTTTTATTCCAAAACTCATTCCTGGAGACCCAGCCTGCTTCTCTAACCTTATCAAAAATCTGAAAGCACCTAATTTCTGATATTAAATGTTTTTCTATTTATGTGCAATGAGATCCTTACTGAAATACCTCAGTTCTGCCACTTGACCAATAATTTTAGCTCATCTTTCTAGTGCTTGGAAACAAACCAACATTTCCTAGAACAGAAACTTATGCTGAGATATTCACAGGTTGCTTTTCCTAGTCCCATTCTGTACCCTCTCCCACTTCATGCTATAGAGCTGGCTTTCTTTTCAAACAGCTCTTAAAAGGAAGCAAACACACAGACAACAAAGAGCCACTTTCCTGACTTTAAGGTTCTTAAACAGACTTGCAAATCTCCAATAAAGAGTATAGTCTTGAAAGTCAATGAATGCACTATTGATTTATAAGAATTGGGTGCATGAGAGAGAAATAGTTTTTTATTTTGAATTCTAAAAACCAAAAATGGATTGACTCCTAAAGGAAATAGGACCCAAACTGGAGAATCCAAAGTATAAATTTTATGCCATAAAATACAAAGTTTGAAAAAAATACATGATGTCAAATTTTTTCTCCTGTAAGTGAGGTGAGAGTTCAATCAGTCAGCAGTTAGGGAAAACCAGAGGGGATTTAATGAGAACTTGGATGCTGCCAGGTGCCCCAAGAATGAACTCAGGCCCTCGCCTAAAGTTTCAGGTGCTGCACTTGTGATAGGAATCCAGGACATATTTTTAGGGCCAATCTGAGGGCAGAGGATTCAGTTCTAGAATTCACTGGTCAAAGCAGATTCAGGAGCCACAAACTTCCCCCAACATTGCTCCTGAATGACAGAGAGGCGATGCCCCAGAGAGGGTCAGGGTAGCTGTGCCTCAGGACTGCCTTGCACAATCAGCCCTTCCCAGTAGAGGGTAACTTCGAAGCTAAGGGAACGTGGGTCTTGAGCCTTCCACTTACAAACCTCAGGAGGGACCCAACCATGTGTTCACAAGTAAGGTCTCCCGGCTGCAATCAGTTAAGAACACGATCTCTTTCTTCTCTGTCTGTCCCTTTGTCACAATTCCCTTGTGTGCAGTGGCCATAAACTGTTCGGGATCTGTGTATACAAAATATGCTGCATTGGGGAGACATTCCAGCTGTGAGTTGGGATATATTTATGTGGTTTGCGGGCACTTCCTAGTACAGCCATCCTGGTACAGGGATACTCATATTACCGTAAACTGCGCCAACATCTCCTCTGGCATCGTGATGGGAAGATGCAGATTATCAAAGGATGTATTGTAATACAAATGTGCCCTGTGGTACCCAGAACTACTGGGAAAATGTGGATGGAGGAAAAGGAGCCATAACTGAAATGTATGGTACCAGCAGCTAATCTGTGGGAAGTTCTTCCAAAGCAACAGAAGTGTGAAATGAAAACTGAGAATTTGGTTCTCATTGCCAGATTCCAAAATTTTCAGCGTTGAAGTCCCCTCTTCTTGTAAACATATTCAGTTTTTTGTTTTGTTTTATTTTTATGGAAATTATACAAAATTGAATTCAGCAGAATTTCTGTGTTGGTAAGGCATGAGTTTGTATCAATACCACCAAGACAGAGGGTGTCTGTGTGTGAATCCATGTGTTTTACTGACCAAACTAAAGGAAAAACTGAATTATCTCAAAAATAACATTCTAAAACTATTGTCATATAAGAGGCAATCAAAGAATATGCCAAAAAAAGAAAAAAGGACAAAAGTATTACTGAACAAAGATCATTAATTATAAGTATTTTTCTAGATTTTGTGATGTTGGTTTTCTCTAATGTGCAATTTGTTGTTTTTCTTTTCTTATTTTAAGTAAAATTTCACTTTTGTTTCTAATTTGTATTTTTTTTCTTAAAAGAGGCCTTTCAAATTATGTAAATTTCAGGACCCATAAAACCAAAATGTATCCCTAATTTCCAACCTAAAATTCCTGAGCCCCACAAAGAAGCTGCAGAACTCTGTGGATGAAAAGGAGCCACACACTGAACCCAACAAGTTCAGGGAGGCCTGTGTGGTAGCCGCACAAACCCAGAGACGGAAAGTAACCACACAGGACGGGCTGAAATTAAAACGTTAACTAAAAACAGCAGTCACGTCCCAGGCTAGACTCTTCCCTGACAAAAGTCAGTATTTACCTTAATTGAGCCTGTCTGCTGTCTTTTTGTGTCCACAATAACTTACCTTTGGAATGTCAAAGTAATTTCCTTTTTCCAGACCCCTCAAATCACAGACAGGGCACCAGAGCGGAGACCACAAATCCCTTCATTGTTATTGAGTTATTTGTTGACTGTTAACTATCCTGTACCCATTTTGTAAAAGAAGTTTATGTCTACCATTTTACTTTTTATCCAATCCTAGAAGTTTCCTCCCTTTGCCTTCTCTCCCACCTTCTTAATCTATCACCAATAGTTTTTATGTAACCTACTTACATCTTCTCTTTCTATTGTAATGCGTACAGCAGAGTGCAGAGCTGCCATTTTTTCTAAGCATTTTTTCAATCTGGTCAGATTTTACTTCCTAGCAATTGTCGTCAGTTTGGCTCAAATAAACTCACAAAAATTCTCTACAGGTTTGAATGCTTTTCATATTGACAGTTCTGAGAGGGCTGTGTCCCAAAGGGCCTTGCGCTCAGGGTGAGGAAGGTGCAGTGTGTGTGGTACTTCTGGCCTGAGGCTGAGAGAGAGGCACAGACACTGCAGAGAACTTACATGGAAATGAGTGCAGGCCAACGAGGAGGGAGGACGCCTTGTAGAGCGGATGGCACCCTCCCTGACGACAGGATGATAGCTCAGCCTCCGTGCCCCAAACCTTGTCCCAAGGAGAAGGACAAAAATAAAAGGGAGGACAAATTTTTTTTATTTTAATCATTGTTCAAGTACAGTTTTCTCCCCTTTACTCCCAATCCAGTTTACCCACCCCTCCCTCCCAACTTCCCTCCCGTTACCACCCTCCCCCTAGTTTTTATCCATGTGTCTTTTAACTCTGTTCCTGTAAACCCTTCCCTTTTTCCCCTGAAACTCCCTCTTCTCTCTCCTCTGGTAGGGAGGACAAAATCTTGAATTGTCTTAAAACTAGAAGTGTCTGAGCTGCCTTGAACTGGCAAGATTATATTTTCAACCATTAGTGGAAATACAGTCTTGACAGCTAATTTAGTTCAGTGACAGGGCAATAAAAAAGGAAAGTATACATTGGAATTCTGGAATCAGTGGCCTGAAAAAAATTCATTCAAGTCCATGAGTATTTTGACTTTCCTCCACAATCATCCAGGCTGCCTCCCACTACCCCTACCCCAGGTGAAGACTGCACAGAGTAGGACTCCCTTCAGCAGGATATTGCTGACTAATGGTGGATCGGCATGAAAGATCTGCTTGTTGCTCTGCATTTTCTGCTGTTGTATATTTCTTTAAATTTCCTTGTTGGATCTTTTAACACAGAGTTCAAAACAGCCATAGAGGGACCACCATTCATGTCATTTTGAACTGGAATTTGAGGCCACGGGGATTTTTTAACTGAACTGACTCACCAAAGCTACCCATTCCTTGGGCTCAGCCCTGATGTCAGAGGCTGCCAAGGGGACAGGAAGTAGCTAGTCTGGTCTGAAAAAGTGTGTGCTCCCCCTCTGGTTTACCCGTCTCTCCCCCTGATCTTGCCAGGAGCCTGACATGGCACATTCTTCTCTCATTTCTGACTCGGACATGTTTCCTGGACATGTTTTTGGATGTGATCAGCTTATGAATTAATGTTTTCTTTCCCTTCCTAGTTATGTGTTACTAATTCTCCAAAAGATACAGATAATGGCAAGGTTAGGTCTGGAAATGTGTCCTCAAGCTAGAATGTCACAAAGGGGCCCTTTGTGTCAACTGCAGAATAAATTTGTCTCCAGCTAGTGCAAAGAGAAAAATGTCAAGGTTTCCCTTTATTTCCTAGAAAGATCAGAACCTCCTGGGGAAATGAGCCTCGTTCCAGCAGACATTTTTCATTAGGTAAAAATAACTATCTGAAGTGCATCTTGTTTCTAAAAGCAAGAGATAACCAAGTGCCTTAATAGCATCCTGGATGTAATCCAGAAGAAAGGAAGAGCCCTCTCTTTCTTGGGGACCCTGATTTCCCTGGCCTTTGGAGTGTGATCAGGCTGATAAATACACAAATATGTTATTTCTAAGATTAGTTTTGAGCAGAAACAGATAGCAGTGTAAAGAAATCAGCAAAGGACAAATACCATATGATCTTACCTTAGCAGGAACCTAATCAACAAAATGAACAAGCAAGCAAAATATGACCAAAGACACTGAAATTGAGGACAGGCTGACAGTGATCAGAAGGGAGAGGGGAGGGGATAATGGGGGGAAAGGGTGAAGGGTTTACAGGAACAATTATAAAGGACGTATGGACAATAACAAGGTGGGTGGAAATGGGGGAGGGAGGCGGGGAAGGCTGAGGTGGGGGGAGGGGTGGGGGAAAAGACAGAAAACTGTACTTGAACAACAATTTAAAAAGAAGAAATCAGCAAAGGAAAATTTGCAGCTTGCCTAAGCCTAAAACATTTGCATATCTGATTGACAGGGGCTGCCTTGCCTGCCTCCCTCAGCCTCCCTGCAGTCTTTCAGCCTTCCTCGCTCTGCAGCCCGCTGGGAAGGCCACTTGGCAGATAACATTTGGCAGCATTAACCAATGCAGTGCTCCTGCTAAGGAAGAGAGACATCTGCTTTTGATCACCCCAGTCCAGGTGGCTGTCCTGTGCTGTCTTGCCAGGAGGCCCTGAGAACTGGCAGCTCATACCCAGCCCTGTGCTTGCTCTGTGGATGCACTGTTCCCTCCCTGGCCCTCAGCACTCTTCAGTTTCACTTCTTCTTGATTACGAGAGAAAACTCTCTGCACTGCAGTCTGTTGTCGGATGCCCTTGTACTGAGAGAGCACAGAATGCCTTTGGAAACTGAAAAGCTGCACCATTGCCGGGATCGATGATTTTCCTCAACAACATTGAATCCTTGCTCCTGTTCTGCATTCCTTCTCAACTCCCTTCTCTTTCCATGTCTGTTTCTAAAATGCCTGGTTCAATAGACCGGCTGGTCGTCTTTGCTGTTTATTTGAAGGATGGAATCCCGCTCTGTAGAGAGGAAATGTGTGGTATCAGCAAAACCACAAATTTTCATCAATTTTGGATTTCAGACGCAGCTCTGCCCTCCGCCGTCTGGGAGTTTGGTAAAGTTATTGAACCTCTCTGAATCTCAGTTCCCTGTTTGTAAACTGGGACACACACCCTTACAATGAAAGATCTTGAATTAGAGATAATGCATGCAAAGTAAAAGTAGTCTCCACCGCTCCCCATGGGGGATACGTTCCAGGAACCATAGTGGATGCCTGAAGCCACAAATAGTACCGAACTCTATGTATACTATTTATTTTCCTATGCATACATACCTATGATACAGTTTAACTTATATAAACTAGGCAAGGTGAGAGATCCACAGAAAAAACTAATAATAAAATAGGACAATTATAACCATACACTGCAATAATAGTTACATGAATGGCTTTGGGACCATTAGTAAGTAAAATAAGGGTTACTTGAACACAATCCAATAACCCAGTTGCCACTGAGTGAGTGAATACAGCATGGAGATGCTGGGCAAAAAGGTGATTCACACCTCCAACAGGACAGAGCAGGGGGGTGTGAAATTTCATCACTCTGGTCACAATGGCAATTTAAAATGTACGAATTGTTTATTTTGGGAACTCTTATTTAATATTTGCAGACCGTGGTTGACCATGAGTAACTGGAAAACCATGAATAGGGGGGACTCTTGCTATTATCATCACCAGCTGTTTTGTTTTGGGTGAAAACTAAAGCAGGTATGGTATTTTCCTGCTTTTTCTATACAGTGATGCCACCTGCATAACAGCAGCTTTTAATCTCTCAGCATTCTGTGTACAGCCTCTTAAACTCTAGTGGCAGATTTGTTTAAATAATACATGTTACAGGAGGGCTGCTCTTTTGGGGGGTTTTTGGTCATTCTGTTGCTAGTTACAGAAGTCAAAGTTATATCATTGCATGTACTTTTTTGGTTGTGAGTAAAGGAAACTAAATTCATGTATATACTACATATATGAGTTTATGTGTAATTACAATGATATGTAGAATTCTACTTGTAATGTAGGTATAATTTTATACACATACACACACAGAAGTAGCTCACAAACTCTTTGGAAGAGCTGTGGGAACTAGAAACTAGGGCTTTGGGGTGCAGCATTGTCATTGTTCAGCTCTTATCTCTTCTTCACTGGCTGGGGACCACGGTCATTGGATATGGCTCCCAACCACCATCAGCAGGGAAAGCTTATTTCTGCCTATCATGTGACCACATCAGAACAAATCACTTCAGAGGGCGATGTGGGCTCACTCTTGGCCAGGCATGGTCTCGGCGGCCACAGTGATGGCCAGGAGGGCAAAAGCTCTTCATGTCAGTAGGCCAAAGGAAAGTTTGCTAGGCAGATAAATGCAACTACCATAGTCTGTTACAGTCCACCTCATAGCTGCCCAGGGCTTACACTAACTGTTCCCATAGTCACCGTTCCAGAAATCCCAGCGTAACACAACCACCCCATGTGAAAT
This sequence comes from Tonatia bakeri, assembly GCA_004024845.1. NCBI lineage: Eukaryota > Metazoa > Chordata > Mammalia > Chiroptera > Phyllostomidae > Tonatia > Tonatia bakeri. The sequence goes on along the minus strand of PVIA01006239.1, from coordinate 34,077 downwards.
CACATACGTATTTACCACCACCCCCAGAAAGGGAGATCACCCCAAATCTCACCCAATTATCTCATCTAGCTGCAAGACAGGGACCTCTCTGGGTGATGAGTATGTCTGGTTGTGGCTTTTTTTAGTCTGTCAGTTTACAGCTAGTTGATACTTTGACCACCCCCAGGATGCTGAACAACCCATAGTGGAGAGGAAACAGGAAAGCCACAGCAGGAGCTGTCGTCTGTGAAGGGGAGACTGAAATGTATGAGGCGTGATAGACTGGTCCAAAGCATCTCCTGTGCGTCTGCGCCTGGCCTGGCTTCCCGGACTCTCACCCTGGTGAGATTTCCTGTGTCCAGTGACCTCCAGGACTGTGGATGAGAAGCATGTAAGCATGATTCCTCTTCAGGGAGCTGCTTTAGCAGTCCCCTTCCTGTTGAATTTGGAGCCTGGGAATAGTTTCAGGAGTTGAATATCATGGGCTTTTTCCTAAGGTGGGTTTTCTTTGTCAGTGCAACTTTCTGAAAACCCCATTAAGTTGCCAGTCTATTCCATTCCTGGGGAAATTCATAGCTGGTAACCAAAGCAATAAAGTTTCACACCATTGTCCTTAACCCTGGATCACACCCCATTCCCTTGCAGTTTTCACGTCTTAGCAAAAGGCCTGGGTGCTCTGCACAGTGGACCAAACAATCTTTAATCTGCTACTGTCATTGCACAGCCTAAAGCAATAGGCTGGGCAGGGGGGCAGAGCTGATCTCCTCTCCATCTCAGTGGGGAGTATGTGACAGTGGGGAAATGAGCACCTCTACAGGGATAACTTACACAGCAGGCAATGTTTGGGGGGTTGGGGTCAAGGTCCCTCATTTCTGCAGAGCAACCAGATTCTTGTCCTGCATTAAGTACCAGAAAGAAAAGGCAGGGCAGGAGCCTTAGTGGTGGCAGAGGGGCCAGGTGCCAGGCTTCCTCCACTTCTGAAGACAATCCTGTGCTGAACCTCATGTACACTCTGTTTCATCACCCTGCTTTCATTCACACGGAGACTTTAACTCTCACTCTCACAGGTCCAGGACTACTGGGTCATGGGAGAAAGGTCAGCTGCATTCTGGTGTCTTTCTGCTTTTGTGAAATGGAACCACTTGGTCAAGAGTTTGTTTCTTGCAGGATCTTCCTGTAGGCCAGCAGTGATATTTAACCAGTTCAACTGTAGGACCCAAACTATTGTTAAAACGTTGAAAGAGCTACAGTCTTAAGCCTCTTTCCAGTCCCTTCACTGCCATCCACCCTGCCCTGGTGCACTGGCCCCAACTTGACATCCTAGAGGACATCACAGCCAACACTGAAGGGTGCGTGTGGGGTCTAGCATGGCTGCAGGAGCCAGCTCCACACCTCACATTCGTTCTGAATGGCGGGCCCAGGGATATCCCAGCTGTTAAAACCATATTTTGAACATCACATTTACTGAAAACCACAAGAAGTAGCCAATATCCTTTAATAATCTGACATTTTCTGCCAAGTCCCCTGAAGTTCCATACAAAAGGCATATGAGCCAAATGCTAACAAACAGTTAAGTGTATTATGGTTTTTCTCATGGGCGTTAAATGGAGCTGAGCCACGATAAAATGAACCACAGTGCATGGCTTCCTTCCACACCTTGAACAAGACAAATGTTATACTTAAGGTCACGGATCTCAAAATTAAGATCTGTGACTTGAACACCTCACTTCAGGTTTGAAGTTTTATGTTAACTAGTGTTTTTAATTGTAAGTAACATAAGCCAACTCTGTCAAGTCTAAGCATTAAATAATATTTATTGGAAAGATACTAGCTTCCAGGAAATTTAAAAAAAATAAGAAAATGACTCAAAGTTTTAAATAACATGCCAGAAAATTTGTATTTAAAAAATGCTGCATTTTAACATGGTCACTTTGAAAGACTGTGTTTATTCCAACCACACTGTAACAGGATGTAGCCGGGGTCGGGGAGGGGGTTCCCCAAATAGGGATAGGTAATGGGGTCCAGAACTCAGGGTGTTCAGGAAATACTAAAAAGTAAGGGATGTCCTTGCCCCCACAGTCTGAACTAGGGGATAGGACACATGGAGCAGGGCCATTGAGAGCTATTTTGCATAGCAAGCTTTGCAACTAACCTTAGGCATGGTCATTTAACATATCTAACTTTTAACTGATTTCTTGGATATGTTAAATAGCTGTGGCCATGCTTTGAGCCAGGGAGATGGGAGTGACTTCAACCCTTGACTTAACTGGGAGGCAACTCCCCCTGGTTACAGAGCCTGCATAAGAGCTAAGAGATGACTGGTTCCACACCACAGGGCCATGCCTGCCTGGACTTACTATGGCAGCCCAGAAAAACTGGAAAAATACGGGAATGCTGGCAAGTGTAGCCGATTGTGGGAGGAGTCAGAAATGGGGCTGCAGAGGAAGATTGGCTCTGGGATTTAAACTCAGGTGCAGCAGCCATGCTGGGAGGGGACCATGCAGCTTTGGCGAGAGAGGGAGAACTGCGTAGCTTTGGGGATCCCTTTGCCATGCAGCTTAGGAAGCTGAGAAGGAAGATGTGGCAGCAATGTAGAGCTCTCTCTTAGCAGTTTGGAAGAATGTAGGAGAGATGCTGTGGGAAGGAAAGGGGTGAAAGGACTCTTGCTGGTGGGCCAGGAGAAGGTGCCACATGGTTTTAGATTAACTGGAGATCCTGGCGGTGGCACAGCTGATGGTGCCGGGAGCCATGGGAGGCCTGACAGCTGAACACAGAATACTGGGAAGAGCCAGGGGCTACATGAGCCATGGACTTCTGTTTCTTTTCCTGAGATATGGTACCCTGGACTGGGCAAAGGCAGGAAAAAGGGACTGTGTGTTTGTGGGTGTTTTAAGAGACTTTGGGATTTTAATGAAGACATTAAGTCATTACTCTAAGTTCCTACAATTTTCTGAATAAATAATTCCTTTCCTTTTCACCAGTCTCTGACATTGAGAGCTATAATTTCCTGGCTGTGGGCAAGGAACCGAGTACAGGGGGACCCCGGGAGAAGGGGTTCCATTCGGTAATAGTATTTTGTCCCCCCGCCCCCCCCCCGCCGCCGCCAGCATGGGCCTGTTCTGTAACAACACCATTATGGCTCAGACTTTATTTTTGGACCAACTTTGAATTGCTTTCAGAACCCATATTGTGTTTTTTAATATTGGAACTATGTCAAATTTTTGCCCTTTGAAAGTGGATTTCATTTTCTTAGAAAATCATTTGAAATCACATCTAGTGAATGAGGTAACTTATCAAGGTGAGTAATGCTGGTTTGGGTAACGATTTTTTAAAAAGAATTTGTGACAGAGACTGGAAAGTAGGGGCAAATTAGTCTCTTCTTAACATTGCCCAAGGTTCTTCCTCCCTTTGCCTAGCACATTGCTAACAGGTTGTGATAATTGGCCTATAATTGGTTGACAATTGCCAGTCAATTATGTCTGGCCCAAAAGAGAGAATGTACGCCAATGTGAAAGTGGATTTCAGAGGCCAGGCTCAAATGGACACAACAAACTGACCCTAGGAAATTAGGGAAGGGAGCTTAAGTTAGTTATTAAGGGAAATAACTAAAGGCTGTAATTCTGCCTAAAAGACCAATTTAACTGGAAGACAGGGAAGTCGTAGAGAGAACCGTCGACTCCTGTGAGTGTGTTGTATCGAGAGAGTATAGTTCTGGCAGAAAAAGCTTTGGAGTAAAGTAGACCTGAGTTCACATCCTGCCTTCACTGTGTGAACAAATTAATACATTTTGCTCCTGGGAGCCAGCTGCCCAATCCACAAAGTGGAGATTTTCACATTTACCTTATGGGTTGTTGAGATAAATACACGTGAATTCTTATTTTAAAAGCCTAGTGCGATGCTTCATACATCATAAAGAAGTAATAATACTGTTGTCTCATCCTCAGTGCCAGAGGTGACTGTGGGCTAATTTACTCTTGATCTATGCTGTAGCAAAAAACAAGGACTGAGGAAATACTACTCTACCGTCTCTTGATTTAGCACGAAGGATCTGCAGACAGGAAACCATACAAAAATAAATTCAGGAAGTTGAATATTCTATGCAGTCTAAACTCAATAATAATGTGTCAAAAGTATGACAAGTGAGAAGATAAGAAAAGAAATTGTTTCCTGGGTAAAAAGCAATTACCTCCTTTCCTCTGCTTTTAAACCCTGCCCCACCCCCAACACCCCGGCTTCCATCAGCTGTACCTGATCACCCTGATGACTGCTGCCAGTTGCTCCGCCAGCCCCAGTGTAGATGGGTCCCATTCACAGGAGCCCAGCAGGGGCCTCTGAGTTCCCACAAAGTGTTAAACTGACATGGTATTAAGAGACAGCACAGTGTTCAACCTCTGACCCCTGGGAGCTTCTGGTTTGTCAATGAACACTCAAACAGATGTTTTTTACTTTTTAGTTCTGTTTCCTATAAGAACTCACTTGCAACTATTTACTCTTTCTGAGTCCTCAGATAATTCTCTTTACCTGAATTTTTCCTTAGGGCCTTTGTTGGCTAATTTTATCATATCTTTACTATTTAGTTAACTAATGTTTTAGGGAGCAACTATCCAGGCCTGGTATCTATCTATAGACTTTTACAGGGTATTGTTTAGCGGGCTAGCTAGCCCCTCTTCCAAAATGGACTTACAGGCAACTTTGCCAAGTATTGCTCCTGGCCCAAATTCTTGGGCTTGGCCAGAAAACTCTGAAAAGAGCTCTGCTGGACTGAGATGGACCTTCTCCCCTCTGCCTCCCAAGTTCTCTGAAGATGGAAGAGAGCTCTAATGCACAGCTCTTCTCTTTCTATATGTGGTACATGACCCTTGACAGTTTTCAGGCTCCTCCTGGGATGACTACATACCCCAGAACACAGTGTGACATAGCCAGTTCTCTCCCTGTGCCCTTTCCTCAAAGTTGGGTCTGAGTGGACACAGATGCGTTGCATGGTGGGTACAAGTGAGTGACAGGGCCCTGACTGCTCTGAAGAAGTTCCCATTGGGTATGTGGTTGCTAGTAGGTTCTCTGGGTGTCCGTCCATAGCAGCAGATGGTGGGGAATGAGGTAAGGCAGGGTATGTGCTATTCAGTATTGTGTTTCTCAGTCTAACACCTGCTGATGAGGTACTCATTAGAAATTCTCCAGACTGTGTCATACAAGTTTCTCTTATCTCCACATTCAGTGCATTTTTTTTTGTTATATATCTCCTTGGGTATTAAAATATAGTGGTGAGAAAAGGCAAAGAAAGTAGTGCAAGTTTCTATCATGTTATAATGTAAGACTTTGATTTAAAATTTTTTTTTTTGGTTGGCCAGGAGTTTTTATATTGCCATCTGCTAAGCATTGATATGAAGTTAAACCAATGTGTTATTCATTTTATCTTTTAGATCTCTCCATTCTGAAAACCTTTGAAATCATATCAAATTTGTTGTTAAAGATACAAAGATGGTCCTGGCTGGCATGTCTCAGTGAGTTGGGCATCGTCCTATGAAGCTAAAGGTTGCTGGTTAGGTTCCATGCCTGGGTTGTGGGGCTAGTCCCTGATTAAGGTGCATGGGAGACGCAACCAGCTGATATTTCTCTCTCACATCAATGTTTCCCTTCATCTCTTTCTCCCTCTCTTCCCCTTTCTCTAAAAATAAATAAATAAAATCTTAAAGAAAGATACAAAGATGGCAGCATAGGTAAGCATGGTACTTACATCTGCTGATAACCATATCAAAATTACAAGTAAACTACAAAAAAATTGTCCAGGCCACCTGAAATCTAGCTGAATAGAAATCCTACAACTAGGGATTAAAAGAGGAAGCCACACTGAGACCGGTAGGAGGGGCAGAGATGCCGAACAAGCAGGTCCCACACCCACTTACGGCAGATAAAAATCAGGAGAGATAACTTGGTTGCAGAGGTTTCACCTGAGGATTGAGGTCCCACACCAGGCCTCTAAGCCCAGGGTTGCAGTGCTGAGAAGAGAATCCCCTATAACTTCTGGCTATAAAAAACAATGGGAGTCCTGAATGGATAGCTTAGTTGGTTAAACAATCATCTGGATATGCCAAGGTTGTGGGTTTGATCAGGGCACGTATAGGAATCAACCAATGAATGTATAAATAAATAGAATAACAAATCAATGTTTCTCTTTCTCCCCCTCTCAAATCAAGAATAATGAATAATAATAATAATAATAATAATAATAATAATAATACAGCAGGAATTGAGGCTGAGTGAGATGGAGGGCTTCTGGAGTCCCTCTTAAAGGGCCTACACAGAGACTTACTTTGATTAACTCCCTCTGAAATCCAGAATTGGGATAGCAGCTTGAAAAGTACCAGGGACATACAGGGAGAAAATGAATTGTCTAGCACCAAGGCAAGATCTAGGGGAACAGCTTTCTTCCAGACAAAACTGCTGACAGAGACCATTGTTCCTTTGATGAGCTCTGCCCTCATCAGGGGGAGCTCAGCTTTGATGAGCTATGTATGGGTACCATACGTGAGTCTCCAACAACCAAATTTTCACTGGTTGCCCCGCTCTGGTGATTTCCTGAGACCTTGAACCACCAAACTTTCAGGTTCACCTGAGCTATTTCCAGTAGCTTTTCTGTACTAACAGCCTTTCTTGGCTCATGCTTCAGATTTTTCTAAAATCTCTCAAAGGAGCAGAATCTATTCCAGTGTGCCTTGTACCTCTCACTAAGTGGCCCCAGTCCAGGCACTAGCAGCAAAATCCAGCCATGGTTAACAGCTTGGCCTCTCCTGGGCAACACCAAGCCCAGCACAAAGAGGCAGCCACCTGCGGATTATTTTGTAACTCAGGTTGGGTGGATCTGGCCAGAACACAGATGGCAGCTGGCTTGGCCAGCACCTCCTGGAGGCCCTAGAGCCAGTGCACCCAGTGGGCAATTTCAGACTACATTGAAGCACCACTCAGTCACCTCCACAGTGACACACTAAAGGGGCAAACTCAGCAAGCACCCAAATGCTGCTGAAGTAAGTCCTGTTCTGTGGAGTAGAACATTGCACAGCTGATCCTCCACAGTGATCAGCAGTCATAGCCAGGCCTTGCAGATGATTGGTCTGGGGGTAAACTTCTCCAATTGATGTGCCAACAGCAATAAAGGCTCAACTACAACAGGGGGGTGTACACAGCCCACAGTGGGGGGGGGTGCACCTGAAGTGCCCAGCTTGGGTGACTGGGGAGTCTGCCACTGGATCCTATATGACACCTACTTCATTAAACCACTCTACTATGCCCAGGAGTTCTATCTAATACATAGAAACAAACACAAGGAGGCAACCAAAATGAGGAAACAAAGAAACACATCACAAATGAATGAAGAGAACAAAACTCCAGAAAAAAATTAAACAAGATGGAGACAAGAAATCCACTACATGTAGAGTTCTAAACATTGGTTATAAAAGTGCTCAATGAACTTAGGGGAAGAGTAGTTGAACTTAGAACTTCAAAAATATAAATAAGGACATGGAAACCATGAAAAAGAACCAGTCAGAAATGAATAATACACTAACTGATGAAGAATAATTTACAGAGAATCAACAGTAGAGTAGATGAAGCCACAAAACAAATCAACAACTTGGAATATAAGGGAGCAAAAAATACCCAATCAGAAGAGCAAAAAAAAAAGTATCCCAAGGAATAAAGATAGTTTAAGGAGCTTCTGGGACAATTTCAAGTACACAAACATTCACATTTGGGGGATACCAGGAGAAGAAGGAGAGCAAGAAATTGAAAACCTATTTGAAAAAATGATAGAAAACTTCCCTAACCTAGTAAATGAAATAGACATACAAGTCCAGGAAAGAGACCTACACCAAGACACATCATAATAAATGCAAAAGGTGAAAGACAAAGAGAGAATCTGAAAATGCAAAAGGTGAAAGACAAAGAGAGAATCTTAAAAGCAGCAAAAGAAAAGCAGTTAGTTACTTACAAGAGAGCTCCCATAAGACTGTCAGCTGATTTCTCAACAGAAACTCTGCAGGCCAGAAGGGATTGGCAAGAAATAGTCAAAGTAATGAAAATCAAGTACCTACAACCAAGATTACTCTATCCAGAAAAGCTGTCATTTAGAATGGAAGGATATATAATGAACTTCCCAAATAAGAACAGGCTAAAGGAATTTATCACCACCAAACCAGTATTATATGAAATGTTAAAGGGTCTTCTTTAAGAAAAAGAAGAAAAAATGAAAAGATAAAAATATGAGCAATACACTGGCAATAAATACATGTCTACCAACAAATAAATCTAAAAAAAACCCCAAATAAATGAAGAAGCAGAACAGAAACAGACTCAGACACAGAGAACAAAATAAAATGAAATAAAGATATATGGTATTATATCTATTTAAATGACTCACATCCAGTGACTCATGTCCACTAGGCTCCATTGGATATCAGTATTTGAGAGCTATTGTGTTCCTCTGAAAGCAGATATGCACTGGTTTGTGGGTGATAAAGAATTTTCCCCCATAAACATTCTGCTGCCTCTTCATGCTAACCTCCGAACCTCTGCCTGAAAATGAGCCACATTGTAGTAATTACAAAAGGTCTCTGACTCACCACAGTCTCCTCTAACATGACGCAGGCTTCAGTTATCTGAGTATTTCTTTGAGATAGTTTTTGCTTATACAATAAGACATGGAGACTGAGAATCGAACCAGCAATCTTTTGGTCATACCAACCAACAGGGCCACATCAGCCAAGACTATTATTGCTTTTAAATTCTTTACCAACAAGGCAGTCCCTTATTGCTTGCACCCACCCCCACTCTCCATCATTGCCATAGCACACCACTGAGATGAGGAACCTATTGCATTTGTCTAATGTGGATGAGTTTGGGACAGGCAGAGAGAAGCCCAGATATAGAAAGGAGAATCTAAAATCATCAGCATAATAATGCAAGTGAGGCATGCTGGATGCCTAAAGAGAGATGACTGAAGAGAGTCGTATCTGACCTAAAAAACTGAAAAGTGGGTAATATTTAGGAAGAAAACACCTAGAAATGTGGTAATATAAGCACTCTTCATCACCCAGACCTTTGGGAAAAGCCTTGTGGACTGACTTGAAGTCGGGGTAGATGGCAAGTCATGGAAATGGGGCAGAGGAAAGAACAGTCCATCATAAAACACAAACACAGTGATGTCAAGAGTTCATGGTGATTTGGGACTCAGAGCCAGAGACCATAAGGAATGCGCAGGAATCTTACAGAAGGCGTCTGACTTCACAACAGCATAGCATAAGGGGCAGGGCCTTGTGGGTCTCAGTGCAGGGAGGTCGAAGTCCTTTTGTTCCTTCTTGGCTTCAGTGTAGTAATAAGGAGAGGCAAGTGAGCCCAGGGTGGGCTCAAGGAAAGGCAGGGTGGAGCAGGCAGTCCCGCCTGCCCTCTGGGCCTTAGGCTCATGGCAGACTAGACAGAGACCTAAGACATAGTTGAAAACAAAAACCATTCATTATACAGAGGATGTTTTGCTCTGGATAATTACAAAGCACAGACAGATTGGAATGTTTATCAGCCATCAGACCTTTATGATTGATCAATTATGATGCATTTTGAATAGATTAAAAATTTGTACCCAGGAACTTATGATAAAATGATTCCTGGTCTGTTATAAATTTGCTCAATTCTGCAGTCATATACCCTTGCATGAAACCCATATAGTCCTTGGGTATAAGGTAGTTTTCTTCTGGAAAAGCTGTCTTAGATTTTATTATGCCCCAGCTTATTTTGCCTCTAAGCAAAAATGAGTCATGCATCCAACAATCTGTTAAGTACCTTCACATTGGTCCATTCAAATCCACAGGCTCCCTGACATTAACCCATCTCCACAACTGTCATCATGAAATAACCCATGAAATGCCTGCCAACAGGATGAAACCATATGGCGTAGGGTAAATTGTGATTATAAGTCGTACAAATTTGCCTTCTCAACAACTCTACCATCTCCCATAACCATATAATCAGTCATGAAACCCTAGAGAAACAAAGACGAGAAATAAACAGATCTGACCAACGGGGACGGTTTTTTTTTTTATGTGTGGGGTTTTTTTCTGTTTGTTTGTTTGGTTGGTTGGTTGGTTTGGTTTTCTTCTTCTTCTTTTTTTCTTTTAAGTTGGTAGTACTTACTCAAACTCCCCTCTGAGATAAGAAAAAAATTTACCTTACAGAAAATTCCTCGGTCATTGAGGACCAATGTATCTCAGCTCATGGTTTTCTAAAATCTGGGCACAAGGGATATTCTGGTCTACTGTTAGACCTCCCCCTCAGCAGGAAGACCTTCAATGCTAAGGACAAAAGAGCTCAACGGGAATTCCATGGAACAACCCCTCCTCAGTGCATTTGGTGGTTTTCCAGGCATCCCCATCTCTGGATATTTCAAGAACAACAGAACCATGCTGAGGAGTGAGTGACCTGTCAATGTCAATTTCACCAGAGTTCTAATGAGATTGCTTGTGCTGCTGTTTCTGTAAAAACACTGCTCTGATCAGCATCTAAGCAGTATGCAGATGAACCAGTGTTCTCAGTCTTGGCAGTGCACTGATGCCTGAGGCTCTTTCCCCATTTGGTTTATTGTGCAACGACTCTGACAGCACAAGTATAGTTAGCAGACCAGCAACAGCAGCATCAAATAGAAGGGAGCTTGTTAGAGATGCGAGATCTCGACCCCACTCCATATCTACTGACTCAGAATGTGCATTTTTTACAAGATCTCCAGAGAATGTGCTTGCATGTTACAGTTTGCACGTTATAGTTTGTTTGCACGTTACAAATAGGGAGAGCACTGCTTTCCAAACATGCTTCCCACCAGAATCACTGGGGGAGCCAAGACTTACAACATCAGGATCTCCAAGGGTGGATCCTGGACATCTCTATTTATAATAAACTTTCTAGGTGCTTTAGATCCTTCCAGTCTGGCACAAGTCTGCTGGCAGCAGCATAGTCCAGTGGCTCCCAAATGCTCTTGATGATAAGATTAACCTGGAGGAGAAGCCTTAATTTTTTTTTAAATTTCCCAAGCCAATTTCCAGAGATTCTAATAAATTTCTAGAGATTTGCTTGGGGCTTAATGTGGGACATGATAATGTATCCCCTTCCCAACACATACATGAACCATTGATTCCTGCAAAATTTGGGAAACATAGGAGTGGTCTATAACAGTGGCTCTTAAATGTTGGTGCACCTGCTGTTGATTCCTAGAACCTGTGAAAATAAATAAAGATCATCTAAATGAGAGCTAGCAAAGGCTATGTAGTCAAAACTTTCAATAGGCAGGGAGTCAGCCACCATCACTTGCACTTTAGAACAAAACAAACCCCGACAAAGGCAGACAAGACAGTGTAAGAGGTTACATGTAACGAAAAAGGGAAAGCTTCAGCTCTGCCCCAGTTGGAGGTTGTTGGCAAGGGAAAGCTGAAGGCCAACTAACCAGAAGTGGGCATCCTGTAAGATTAGTTAGGAGACCATATTTGGCTTTCTCTGGTTGGTGAAAGAACAAAAATCAGGGAAGCTAGCAGTTTATTGATCAAATCCTGTTTGTGGCTAATTGCTATAGAGATTATGGTTTGGTTTCATGGACTGATTGCTGCAGAGATTGTAAGAGTTCTATTTTTATACATGGCCTACCCATTGTCTCTCAATTCCCACACCAGAATTACTAAGTAGAAACAATGGTGTGAGATCTGGATATCAATATTTTAATAGTTTCTCAGGTCCTCAAATATGTAAGGCACCCATCTAGAGATATTGTGACTTCAAGCCAACTGTCCTAACACATTTCCAAAGGTATCATGTGGCTTTTACTCTAATTCTGACCCCCCACACCACCATTTGAAACAAGAACTTCACAGTCAGAGGGGCTTCTTGGCAACTCCTTATCATTTATACATACATTTTTAACTACATTATGGATGGTGGTTATGATGCTTAAATTCTAGGGTTGTTGGGAATTTTATATGGGGTGAGATTGGGGAGAGAAATTTGAATAAATACATCAGAATGCTTTTCAATGGATCTCATCTAAAGACTAGATACAGTGTTCTCCACCAGACAATTATATCAGAAACTCCTAGCTTCCACAAGTGCATTAAGGCTACAGAGGGAGAGGCATCCCAGACTGTCCATGTGGAAGGATGTTTACTCTGAAAAAGTACGCTACCAGATGATTCTGATATTCCTCTACATGCATTTGTTGGGAACCACTGGTGTAGAGAATGTACTAATTCAGGGGATGCAAACTCCAATGCCTACATAGGCCATGAGGGTAACATAAATTAGTAGGATGGATACCTTAAGTTGTTTTCCTTTAACACAAACCCAACTTGTTTGCTTATTAAACAGATGGATATTTTTTGTTTGCACAAATAAACATGGTCTGTCATTTATCTTGGGGGAAAAAACAATTATCAGCTTGCCTCTATTTTCCTACTTTCAAGATATGACATTTTGCTATTACTATGAAAAACAGCAGCTCTATCATTATAATAATGGCAAATGAAACTCAATGTCAAGAAAAGAGCTGTGTATGATGGACATATGGGAATGGGTAGGGGGGCGGATGGAGGGGAGTAGATATCTGCTACTCAGTTCTGGACGATCAGAATTTGTGAGGAATACAGACCATTTTTTTCTTATGTGATTTTATATTATTGTGATTTTTGAAGAAAGCTAGAAGAATTTTTGTTCTAAGGAAATCACCTAATCTTGAAATGTTGGCTCAATTATTTTTTAAGACTATAAAAGTTAAACAAACAAGTCTGATGGGCTGGACACAGATGCAAAGCCACCAGGTTTGCAATCTTGGCATTGCAGCATCACTTGTAAATAAGATGTTAGCACTGGAATTACTTTTTGAGGGCACGAAAATGTTACCTAAAGAAACACACATCAAGAGCAGGGCAACATCAACCCCACCCAACCCCTGTCTCCCGTCTCCATCTATGTTTTATCATTTTCAAGGTGGAACCAAACATGTCATCTGAAAGTAAAGATGTCGACCACATTTCTTCAGAGTCACCTTTTCGACAATGAGTCAATCTCTCTCTCCATTCCCTTTTGTCCTTTTCAATTCATAGAACCCAGTGGTTAGGCAGCCTGCACAGGGTAAGCACAGGAGTGGGAAGTGATTGGTAGATGAGTTGTTAAATCTTTTACTGAGGTAGCTAAGTTGTTTATCTTTTTAATTTAAAATAGATGGAGAATTAGCTACTTCTAATTCTTCTCTGGGTTAAAGAATAAAGTGTTTACATTTCTGAGAGCTTTCGGCTTTATTTGGAATCAATGGACTCACATTTGAGTTGAGATTGGGGGTTGTTGATTTGGAGAGTCAGAAAGAAAAGATGGGAAACATTTTAGGTTTTTTCATAAACTTTTTCTATAAGAGATGCTGAAATTAATTGCTAAAGATTTCTAGTCTCTTCAGTGTCAAGCAAAAGTTGGATGGAAGAGGTAAAAAGGTGGGTGGCTTAATGATATTAATAGTTTTTGGTAGAGTGCTTGACTAAAATTAATATTTTGGGTAAAATGGTTGATTCACTTAAGCAATACTTTGACAGGTAATATTTTCTTAAAATATCACTGAAGTAAATCTGAATAATGGTTTCAATTAATTCAGAATTCCAAGCAGCGAGATATAAATTGGAATCTCCATCAACCTTTGTGGAAATGCTAGAAAAAATGTTTCTCTAGCACCTTCTCACTTTTTATCATCTATTTCCAAATGCAGATATGTAAGCTGCACAGCGCAACCCAAGGCTGGAACACTAGCTCCAAGATTAGTGAAGCTAGTAGTCATGTGAGCTACAATTCTGAAATGAAGTGATGTATAACAAAAGGCCAATTACCTGGCAAAGATGATAAGGTGTATTAGCTAACATCTTAACTGGTTTAATATGCTTCACCCAGTAATTGTCGGGTTGAAAAATGATACATAATAAATTCCTTATTTTTTCAAATAAAAATGGGATATAACATCTTTATTAGTAGTAAATTAGTTTATTCTCATGTTCATTAAAAATTGATCAATATACCATTTTTTTCTGTATACAGGAAGTACTTTGGTATGCTCATCTATGTTTAATTGGGCATTGTTTCAGTTGAGGCAACAATGACGCAGGCTTCTGAAACTCATGCCTGCTCATTACTAAGCATTGGAAATGGTGAGACAGTGAAGAATGGGATGTGGTGATTTTTAGAATTAAACGTGTTTATAAGCATTGATTTACCAAACAAAGGCTTAAAATGTAATAGGTCTAAAAATAAAAAGTCTCTGTGTAAGAACTTTTAGAAACTGTGAGGGAAAATGTTAATGAAACTGCAGAGGAGAGACCAGATAGGTCAGGATAAAACGTCACTCTAAGACAGTTAAGATGAACTGAAGACACTAAAGAACAACTGGAACTGAGAAGAGTCACTGGATGCAGCGGGTCTCACCAGAGGGAGAACCAGATGTGAATAATCAACACGTTGTAATCAACACAGAAGAGCAAACGCGGAAATGACTTGGAGAATATTGCTCCATCACATGAACTTCACGTTTCAAGATCTGATGCAAATATGTTTGTCTGATTCAAAAGAACATCCTATCCGCTTAGCTTTTTTCAATGATCGTCAAGTCACAAAGGCAGAGTTTTGAAGGAATTTGCTGAAACTTATCATTATCTCTCCACTCTGCTGTGCTTTGTCAATGGCTTCCTTGGGAGTTCTAACTGAGCAAAACAAGATTATCTGAAGGTACAGTAAAATTACATATGAGAAACCTCAGTGTAATTTGTTGATGTGCTATCAATAGCTATCAAGTTCATCCAGAACAGAGTACATTACACCAGCAGAGCTAATGCAAGCATATCCATTTGAAAGTGCGCCAAATTATTAGCTCACTTGGGGGAATCCATAAATTATCCCACTGTGGTCTGGACTAGCTTTCCTCCCAACTTTCTTCCTTTTATTTATCTCCTTCCATGCCAATTTTACAGTTCTGAAGCTTTAGACCCCATTGTCTGGGTGCCTTCTCCTCAATTCTGTGTCATAGTTTTGCCTGAGTTCCCCTCCATCTCTGGAAAGCACTTGGGTTAGCCCCATGGCCTACTTCCTGAAGCAGATTCTATGGCAGGTGAATGGGGGTAAAAAGCAAGAAGGGAAAAAAAAAAACTTTTAACACAGGTCTCTTTTTGTGTCTCTGAGGAGCTCTTATGAAATAACAGATTTGGATATTTGTGAAACTAGGGTATTAGCTGTTTATTATTGATTTCTTATTTAAACTGATATTATCCTTATTTAGCATTTCCCCCTTATTGAGTTGTATTAGTTGCCTATAAAGATGAGTTGGGAGGGAAGAGGACATACCAGTCAGTTGTATTAGATAGTTTCCAAGTCTGTGGGCTTGGGCAGGAGTTAAGTACTAACCCCTAAATTAACAGGGCCCCAAGGTATCTCTGACCAAAGGTCACAGACTTTTTCGTATGCCACTTGCATTGAAGCTTGTTAGAGGAAGGTACTTCTGCTCACCTGGAGTCTTAAGTTGCAGCACAGCTTACTTGACCATCCACAGACCAAGACTTCAGGTCAAGTCAACACAGAGCTGTTGGACATAAAACAAACAAACCTTTTAAACATTAGCAAACTTTAGAATTAAAAAAAAAAGGTAAGGTTATGATACTTTAACTCCATCACAGGCTGCCTCATATTTGTTGGTGGTGGTGGTATACTGCAAGTGTGTTCTAAATACCCCTCTGTTTGCTCTTTTGAATTTATGAGACTCCACCAAAAAAAAGACAAAACAAGCAAACAAACTACAAGAGGCTGATCCATTGTGGAGGCTTCTTTTTAAAAAAATTTTATTATGTTTTCATATAGAAAATAACATTCAAGATTAAGCTGTTATCTTTCATTTTCCTGTAGTTTCCAGCTGTGTTGTAGCTTCCAACACAACTTGGTAAGTTGTGTTACTTTTTAATGGAGGTTTGTAACATTTCAAGACTAAACTGGTCTTTCATGTTTAAGTAGTCATTAATAGCAATTAAACTCCATACTTAGACGTTGTTCAGGAATTTGAAAATGGATTCCAACCTGTTTTTTGGTTCTTTGCTCCTGGCTGCACAGATGGGACCCATTTACTCCATCTAGCCATGTGTAGGAGCATGAATTTTTGTTCATTCCCCAAACACTTCTTATTCAAATTAGGTTTGAAATGGCAGATTCTGCTGGCTGCTGTAGTTTCCAGGCCACTTTTCTACTGACATGAGGAAATATAAGAAGCAGGAATAATACAAAAAGTGACCTACCTCTGTGTGTGTCCATTTATTCAATATCAAGGATTAGCCACAAACAAAATGGTTAACTAACGATGAATTTGAGGTCCTGACCAAATGCTGCCTTCTGCTCATCTCTTTCCTGGAAACTGCTCCTCGGTGATATTCTTGTGCCATTTCTCCTCATTGAGGATCCTGCCCAGACCTGCTCCCTCAGCGTGATCTCTGTGTGTCCAGCATAGTTTCTCTTCTACACTCCAGGGGGTTACTCCAGGAAGAAAATTATCTGCTACAGGGATTATTTATAAGAAGTACATGCCTGAAGCCTCCTGACAGGATTTCAAATTTAACAAAGGCATCCTTACTCTAAAGGATTTTAAGGCCAATTGAGGAAATACTCTTCTTTGGGTGGCCAAAGGAACCCTTTGTGACTCCTTATGACAATAACCCCATGCAATTGAAAGCATATTCCACTTACACGTATCCTTTAGTGGGTGCCCTTTCATCTAGAGCAGACAGAAAGCCTCCCTTGGGTATCCCAGGCCACCCTCAAAGGCTTCTCTGACCCTCTCTCAACAGTCACTGGGGCCATTCCCCCAGTATGAGGTGAGCATGTTTCAGCCATTACCTGACACACTCCCTCCCATTCTGAGCTCCCCCTTCATGTCAGGATCATGTGAGACGCTAGGAATGGAACATGAATAAAAATAGTTCCTCTTCCCCAGGAGCTCTAGTGAATGAGGCAAGTGTGAAAACAAATAATTATTGCAGTGTACTAAGTATCCTAATGGGGCTTGGACAAAGCTTAATTCTGCCTAAAGAGGTTAGGAAAGCTTCCCCTGAGATTTCATCTTAGGCATCAACATTCTCTGTTTTGTTTTATGTCAATGTTGTCTTCCCAAGTACTTTATGAACTGCCGTTTTGTCCCTCATAATGCCTAGCCCAACACTGTACCTGTACTGGGCATGAAATAAGTGTCTGTAGACTTTTCAAGTGACCCTAACTAAATATATCTTTGCCCAACTTTTCATTAGCCACCTCTTGAGAATTCAAGTGCAGTGATGGAGAGCATCACCCAAGGGGTAGAGTCTAGCTATGACTTCCAACCCAGCCTAGGCTCATTTAGTGCTTCAGATCAGAAGATTCCCCATGCTGTCCCACATACCCCACCCTCAGGACTCACCACACACTCCCACGGATGGCGCACCTATATTGTTCTGACCTACTGCAATATTGAACAGTCTAAAAATGAAGAAATTGCATCTCAAGACAAAATAAATAAAACAAGCTCTCATCAGCCTATCTTTTTCCACCCCTGCAATTCCCCCAGGGGTGGCTCTCCAGCATTTGTCATAGCAGAATGGAGGTCATTAAAGCCTGGCAAAACCTAACAACATATCTAATTATAGGTTTGAAATCACAGAGCCAAGCACTAACGACAGGGCGTGCTGGGTTCAGTTACTTCTGAACACACTTGATTGCTTTGCTTGGGTAAATTATTCCCCATGTTTAAAAAGAAGTGATTTGTTGCATGGATTCTGAAGATGCAGTCAGTAGGAGAGTATCCTCAGGCAGAAATAAAGAGTTTAAGTTTTCTAAATGAATTCTTTAATATAGTTGAATGTGAGAGTGCAGCCTTTACCAGCAGGCAAAACAAAACTTCAGGTCATCTGAAAAGAGTATTGGACAACTTACATGTACAATAGCTCGCTCCCCTTCCCTGTTATCCATAGGGAATTTGGTCTGAGACCCCCAATGACTGCCTGAAACTGTAGTAGTACCAAAGCCTATATATACTATGATTTTTCCTATGCATACTGTACACACCTTTGCACTTAAAGAAAGTACTTTTTGGCTTCTATTTGGCATATTTGAATTGCCAGCATCACTGCTCTTGAGCTTTGAGGTCATTATTAAGTAAAATAAGGGTGACTTGAACACTAGCACTGCCCAGGTGGCTACTAAGTGGTTCAAGTGCAGGGAGTGTAGATAGTGTGGAGACGCTGGACGAAGCACTGATTCCCTTCCCCAACAGGACGCAGCTGGGTGACAGGAGATTGCAGAATGGTGCACAGTTGAAAACTTACAAACTACTTCTGGAATTTTAGTTTAATATTTTCAGACCATAGTTAACCCAGGGTAATGGAAACTGCAGAAAGTGAAACTGAAGATAAATAAGAGGGTCTACTGTATCTCATAAATCTCTCTCCTCTTCAAGTTCTTACTAGCCACGAGATAGTTGCCAATATTTTGAAATTGATGAGGAAAACTGAGAAATTTATTCAGTGAAAAAGAAAGTGAATAAAATTATGATTGTGATTTGTTTGCACTTTGTTTCTAGGGAAAATTGCATAATATGCACAGGGTTGGGAAAAAGTAGAATTATAGTTGTTTATGTGAAAAATAATACAATAATAAATAATTAATAATAAACTTCTCTACTCACAACTGTAAACCTACTTTTGCCCACCCCAGTATGTATAGACAGATATACGTGTGTGTTTTGTTCTAAACATTTTAAAGTATTTCAGATAAATATATGCATATGTACATACATATATATCTGCTTTGTTCTATGCCTTTTTAAAGTAGTTCAGAACATGAAAATCTTATAACAATGTTTATGTTGCTGTTATATTAAATGCTGAAATAAAAAATAAATAAAATGCTGGAATATAAGATATAAAAGTTTAAACACATTTTCAATACTTACCATAGGCCTTTATTTTTAAATTTAATTTTTCAATTACAGTTGACATTCAGTATTATTTTATATTAGCTTCAGGTATGCAGCATAGTGGTTAGATAATTATATAATTTACTAACTGGTCCTCCCCAATGATTCAAGTACCCACTGACACCATACAGAGCTACTATAATATTATTGACTATGTTCCCTATGCTGTACTTTACATCCCTGTGACTATTTTGTAACTATCAATTTGTATTTCTAAATCCTTTTACCTTTTTCACTCAGCCTCCCAACTCCTGCCCTCTGGCAACCATCAGTCTGTTCTCTGTATCTGTGAGTCTGTTTCTGCTTTATTTTTTCATTTATTTTGTCTTTAGAGTCTACATTTATATGAAACCACATGATTTTTGTCTTTCATTGTCTGACTTATTTCACTAGCATAATATCCTCTCAATAAAACCAAAGCATATCACTTAAGGCAGCCATACTGATATAAATATAAAAATGTATAATTTGCTATTTTTATATCAGAATAAGATTGGATGATTTTCCTATAGTGCACATAAGTTGCTGATTAATTTAAAATATTTTTAAAGCCATAAAATAAAAATAATTCTTTTCAAAATAATTTTTATTTTGTAAGACAAATTATTATATTAGTCTTGTTTTCAATATGTTACTAGATATTCTTGCTTCAGAAAACTCTAAGTATATATGTCAAATTTCTAAAATCTCTGCTTAGAATTTTAACTGAAAAATACTATAAATATAATTAATTTGGTATACATTATCAACTTTATTAAATTAAATCTTTTTCATTTACTTCTATGCTGTACTTCAATTTCAAGTCTTTTTTGTGCTTTTGGTCTTAGTTTATGCTTATTTCTAGGTATTGGGATTTTGATAATTGAATGATTCTTTAACTTGATAATCAGTCTACTAGTACTGTGCTGCCTGCGTTGTTTAGGAGAGACATTAACCGTGGTTAATGAACTCCTGCTGCTCTTGGCTTGGGAGCACACTGTACAGAGATGGCCTCGTGAGGAGCAGTCTGACCACGAGTTAGAGCCTGTTTTTGGGAAGTTTCTACTCTAAGTTCTGATTTGGAGTACTTACTCCAAACCCTATTTGATTCTGTATGTGGGTGTATTTTGTTCCTCTGTCCCTGTCATTTATTTAACTAGTCATGGTAGTTTGTCCAACTTGACATTCACATATGCCTCCTTGCCTCCGTTTTGGTTTTTGCAGAAATGACTGACTGCCCATCTCTTTGAGAGGCTTCTGTGACAGCTGAACGAACACAGGTGTAAGCCCCACAACCTGTTTCAGATCAGACATCCCAAACACAGCCTCTAAATTTGTGCAGATTAACCATACATTTTTATGAGGTATAATCATAAATTAATTTTATTCTTACAGTTTATTCAATCATTTATACGTAAGATTTGTTTGTGAATTTTTTGCTACCCACAGGCTTTGTTCTTAGATATGATGTTTGTTGATATAGAATATGTTCATTACTATAATTTTCTGAACTCTAAAACAGTTTCTACAGTGTGGTTGATATTAAATCCTTGGAAGTTTGAAGTGACACTTATGAAAACTTGCCTAAATGTTGTATTTTGATGCCTGTTCCAATTCTATTCTGCTCATTCAATTTCTTCAATGTCTGCTCATTGCCAGAAACTGTGTTATATATTTGGATTTCTACTTATTCTTGATTCAATTTGCAGTAATTTTGCCTAAAGCGTGGTCAGTTTCATTGAAATATTCAAATTAATTGAAGTTATGCATAATATTCTTTTATATTTTTAATCTCCTTTAATTTCAATTTTATAGTGCTCTTTTCTTCTTTATCAAACTTGTCATATTTGTGTAGTCTGTTGTTTGTCCTGAATATCTCAGTTCTGCTCCCTGCACCCCTTGGCTTCTGATTTGATTATTTACATTTTCTAGTACTTTAGACCTTTTCTATTTTTGTTAATTAGTTAATATTAATTATTTTATTTAATAATAAAAATGAAGCAGTGAATTTATATTTAATAACTGTTCTGCATCCATTCCCATACATTTTTGTAAGAATTTTGTTTTTATTTTATAAAAAGTCCATAATTGTGATTTTTATTACATTTTTATGACAAACTTAACATATACTCATTCATTTTACAATCTCAAACCAAAAACACATATTTAAACAAGCAAAACACCTTTTATAGAGAACCCATGTGTATTCTGGCTTTGAATGATAACAATTATAATAATTTCAAGTATTTGAAAACTTATCTGATTAAAATTAAGGTCCAGATTTTTTATTGTATTTTTTCCATTACCATTTAGTCCCCTTACACCCCCCTCCCCTCCCTACAATTACCACACTGTTGTCCATGCCCATGAGTCCTTTTTCCTTTTTGCTCAATCCCTCTCCTCCCTATGCTACCCCTAACCCTTAGCTGTCATCATGGCTCTAAGTCTGTCTCTGTTTTGCTTGTTAGTTCAGTTTATTCATTAGATTCCACATATGAGTGAAATCATGTGGTATTTGTCTTTTTTGACTGACTTATTTCACTTAGCACAATGTTCTCCAGTCCATCCATATTATAGCAAAGGATAAAATTCCCTTCTTTTTATGGCCAAATAGTATTCCATTGTGCAAATGTCCCTTAGTTGTTTTATTCATTCATCAACTAATGGACACTTGGGTTGCTTCCATATTTTGGTGATTGTAAATAATATTGCAATAAACATAGGGGTGCTTACGTTCATTCAAATTAGTATTTTGGTTTCTCTGGAGATATTTCCAGAAGTGGGATCTCTGGGTCAAAAGACAGATGTATTTTTAACTTTTTGAGGTATCTCCATACTGCTTTTCACAGTGGCTGCAGCAATCCGCGTGCCCACCAACAGTGCAAAAACATTCTCCTTTCTCCACATCCTTACCAGTACTTGTCGTTTACTGCTTTATTGATGATAGCCATTCTGACAGGTGTAAGATATCTCATTGTGGTTTTAATTTGTGTTTCTCTGATGATCAGTGGTGTCGATTAGGGTCTATTGGCTGTCCGTATGTCCTTTTTGAAGAAGTGTCTATTCAGGTCCTTTGCCTGTTTTGTAATTGGGTTGTTTCTTTTAGTGTTGAGTTTTATAAGTTCTTTATAAATTTTGGATATTAACCCCTTACTAGATGTATTGACAAATACTCATGTGTTCTCTCATTCTGTTGGTGATCTTTTTATTTTGCTGATGTTTTCCTTTGCTATGCAAAACCTTTTTAGTTTGATATAGTCCCATTTTTTAAATTTTTTCTTTTGTTTTCCTTGCTTGGGGAGATATATCTGATTAAATATTGCTACAGGCTATGTTTGAGATTTTTCTGCTTATGTTTTCTTCTAGGATTTTTATGGTTTGGGGTCTAATATTTAAGTCTTTAATGCATTTTTAATTTATTCTTGTGTGTGGTATTAAAAAAGTGGTCTAGTTTCAGTAATCTTTTGGGTTTTGCTTTTTATTTTTAGTCTCTATGTCATTGAATTCTACTCTGATATTGATTATTTTTTCTTTGTTCACTCTAAACTTTATTGTTACTCCTCTAGTTCTTTCAAATGTAGGGTAAGGTTGTATTTGAGAATTTTCTATCTTCTTTAGATAGGCCTGTATTGCTATGAACTTCCCACTCAGGACTGCCTTTGCTGTGTCCCAGAGGCTTTGTGTTGTTGTATGTTCATTTTCATTTGTTTCCAGAAACTTTTGATTTGTTCCTTGATCTCATTGTTAACCAATTTATTATTTAATAACATGTTATTCAGCTACCACATATTTGAATGCCTTTGCTTTTTTTCCTTGAAGTTGGTTTCTAGTTTCAAGCCATTGTGATCCAAGAAGATGCTTGATATGATTTCAATTTTCTTGAATTTGTTAAATCTTGTTTTTTTGTCCTACTATGTTGTCTACCTTTGAAAAGACTCATGTGTATTTGAGAAGAATGTATGTTTTGCTTCTTTGGGGTGAAATGTTCTGTAAATATCAATTAAGTTCACTTGATCTACAGTATCAGTCAAAGTCACAATATTCTGTTGATCCTTTGTTTGGAAGATCTACCCTTTGTTGATGGTAGGATGTTAAAATCCCCTACAATGATTGAATTGCTGTTGATTTCTTTCTTAAAGGCCTTCAAGATTTTCCTTACATGTTTAGGTGCTCCTATGTTGAATGCATATATGTTTACCAGGGTTATATCCTCTTGTAGGGCTGCTCCCTTAAGTATCATGTAGTGACCTTTGTTTCTTATTATGGCCTTTGTTTTGAAGTCTATTTTGTCTGATATAAATATTGCTACCTCAGCTTTTTTTTTTCTTTCATGTCTGTTTGCTTGGAATATTTTGTTCCATCTCTTCACTTTCAGCCTGTGTAGATTTTTGTTCTGAGGTGGGTCACTCCTAGACAACATATATGCAGGTCGTGTTTTCTAATCCATTCTGCTATGCTTTGTCTTTTGATTGGAGCATTTAATCCATTTACATTTAAGGTTATTATTGATAGGTACTTATTCACTGCCCTTTATTTCTTTCCCTTTGTACCTGCTTTCTCCCTCTCTTTCTCCTCCTCCTCATCCTCCTTCTTCTTCTCCTCCTCCTTCTTCATCTTTGTCTTTGCCTTCTTCTTCTTTCAAGCAGTCCCTTTAGTATCTCTTGCAATGCTGGTTTGGTGGGGATGTACTTTTTAGAGCTTTTTTAATTTTTTGTCTTGGACACTCTTTATTTCACCTTCCATTTTAAATGAGAGCCATGCTGGATAGAGTAGTCTTGTTTTCAGGTCTTTGCTTTTCATTACTTATAGTGTTTCTGTAGAGAAATCAGCCAGTAGCCTTACTGGAGCTCCCTTGTGTGTTACTAGCTGTTTGTCTGTTATTGCCTTTAAGATTCTCTCTCTCCTTTTTTTAATTTTTCCATTTTAATTGTGATATGTCTTGGGGTAGGCCTCTTTGGGTTCATTTTGATTGGTACCCTCTGTGATTCCTGAACTTGTGTGGCTTTTTCCCTCATCAAGTTAGGGAAGTTTTCTGTCATTATTTTCTCAGACACATTTTTTTTATCCCTTACTCCTCCTCTTCTTCTCCTCTGGTATCCCTATCATGTGAACGTTGTTACATTTCATGTTGTTCTGTAGGTCCCTTAAACTATTCTTGTTCTTCTTAAGTCTTTTTTTTTTTTCATTTTGTTGCTATGACTGGGTATATTTTTTCTACCTTTTCTTCCAACTTGCTGATTCAGTGCTCTGCTTCTTCCAGTCTTTGTTTCATTCCTCCTAGTATATTCTTCTTTTCAGATATTATATTCTTCATTTCCACCTGGTTCTTATTCATAGTTTCTATGTACTTTTTTGTGCTGTTGTAATTCTCACTCAGTTCCTTGTAACTCCCGTTGAATTCCTTGTAGTTCTCACTGAGTTCCTTGAGCATTCTTATAACCTTTACTTTGAATTCTGTGTTTAATAAATTGCTTGCCTCAATTTCATTTACAGTTTGTTATTTCCCTTTCTCTGAGGATTTTTCCTTTCTTTTTGATTGGGGATTGTTTCTTAATATCCCCATTTTAGGTGATTCTTTTTCTTTGTTTCTGTGTATTAGATTGACCTACTTTGAATCCCTGTCTTTGTGGGATGGTCTTCTGTCGTATAAGTTCTGTGGGACTCAGTGGTGCAGTCTCTTTGATCTCCTGAGCTGCATGCTCTAGCGATGCTCTTTATGCAGTTTATGTGGGCTCTCATGTAACCAGGTTTGATTTTTGTTGGTTCATTCACTGGCAGTTTCTACCCTTTTGAGAGGGTAGAGGGAGGAGAGATAATAAACACAGGGATTAGAAACAAGGTCAGAAAAGGAAGAAAATAAAGTTTTAAACATAAGTAAAAAAGAGAGGGAAGAAGGCAAAATGGAGTAAGAAAAGGGAAGAGTATAATATGAAGTTTGATGAAAAATAGGAACAAAATTGAAGAAAAATAACCACAGTAGCAATGACAACTGGGCAAAGATTAATTAAGTTGGAGACAGAATGAAAATATTATAAGAAAAAAGAATATGTGGTGTCTACAGGAAAGAAAAATGACTTCAAGAAGACAGGAGGAGAAATAATAAGAATTAATAATAGATACTATGCTAAGAAAGGGAAACAATAAAATTTCAAATGAAAATAAGGAAGATCAGGAGGAAGACAAAATGCAGTAAGATAGGGGAAGAGTAAACTATGAAATTTGAAAGTAAAAAAGTGAACAAATAGGAATAAAATTGAAGAAAAACAACGACAACTGCAATATCAATGACAAACAAGCAAAGATTAGTAAAGGTGGTAAGAGAATAAGAATATTATAAAAAAGGAAAAGAGAATGTGAGAGGACTAAAGGAAAGGTAAAATGATTTTGAGAGGATAGAGGGAAGAGAAATACTAAGAGTAAGAAATAGAAACAAGGCATAGAAAAGGAGAAAATAAAATTTAAAAGTGACAATAAGAAAGAGAAGGAAAAAGGCAAAATGGAGTAAGGCAAGGGAAGAGAAAATTTGGAATTTGAAATAAAAATAAAAAATAAAGTGGAATAATAAGAGTAAAATTGAAGAAAAAGAAAAATGTTAAAAGTTATACAATAGGGAAAATAGTGCAAATATTGAAATAGTACGAGGTAGAATTCATCTCAGCAGAGTTTGATGTTTCCCTGTTTTCTTCTCCTTCTGGATCCAAATTTGGTAATGTTAGATAGTGTCCCCTTGTAGCTCTAGGCAGCCTATTCAAGTCTACAAGCAGTCCATAACCTGTGGCTGTCTCTTCCAAGTCTGGCTGTGTCTGGGGTGGTCCTAGATACTCTGTCCGGTTGGCTTTTTATCAGCACAACACCCAGGGGTGAGTCATCTAGTATCTGGCAGCACCACAGGTACTACCTCCACCTGCCTCTAGAGGGGGCTTCTGGTGAGATCAGAAACGTGGAATCCCTGGATCTACCCCGGGAAGGCACTGTTCAGTCTTCAGGGAAGATTGTGGTTGTGTTCCCCTGCTCCTGCACCACACATCTTGGTCTGACCTACCTAGATTATTTCCAATAATGTACAGTTCCTGATGAATTAGGGTCCATTTCATGTGAGTGCCCAATCTGTTTAAGAGGGTAAGCTCTTTCCTGCTTGGCACTGATGGTAGTTCTGTGTAAGAGCCAAGGTTGGGCAGGGCCCTGAATTTCCCTTGCTGCACCAATTTCTGCACACTCAGACCAGCTGGTTTTAGTGACATAGGGCCTGAGGAACTAGTGCATCTTGTCAAGGCTGTGGAAAGTTTGGAAAGGCCCCCTTGGTATCTTCCTTTCTTTTCTCTGTGGATGTGAATCCAGCAGGGGGTTCTTGAGCCTGGCCTGACTGTTCTGCAGATTCCCCATTGGATGTGATGCTTGCAATCCTGCAGGAGGGGTTGCTGGGCACTCCCTTCCTTCCCAGAGGCTTTTACTCTGCGGAGGGAGAGGGGAGTCTGCCTGGCTGTAAAGAATTTCAGGCACTTAACTTTTTCCCATCAATCTCCCAGCCCGTTGCCCTGTCAGGAGACTTAGTCCTGAACTTCCTCCCTGTTTTGCATAGCCCCAGCTTGCTTGCCACGCTGGGTGGGGACCCAGCAATCTCTTTGCTGTGCCACTTTCTGAACTCTCAGCCCAGCTTGATTCAGTGGGAATGAACTGCACTTTCAATCTGGTCTCTTTGTTGTCCCTGCCTAGACACGCTTCAGCTCTCCTTTTAAAAAGTCTCTATGTGGCACCCACCCTGCAGTACTGAGTCACGTTTCTCTACACAAGCACTTCTTCAAAAAGTGAAAAGTCTCTCTCAGTCACAGCTGGTAACAGCCTGCCGATGCTTCTGACTGACCCAGGTGTGGTCCCTGATTGTTTTAGGAGATAGAGTTCCTCTTTGGCATTCTTCTGGTTGGTGCTACAGCTATGGACATGCTGTTCATTGTGGATATGTAGCCTGGATCTTCCAGACTTGGTATATCCTCCCAAGTAACTCCCACTTAGGGTTGGGGGGTCCCTGTGTGGAACTAAGTCTCCTTTGCCCCAGTAGGAGAGGGAGCTACAACGCTGTGATTTTTGCCTGGTCTCTCCACTGCTACAGATGCCACACACAGTATTTCCCCTTCGACTTATAAAACCTCCTTACCAGATTGTACAAAGCTACTTCTGTACTCCTAGGTTTCAAAACTTCATATCAGCTAAGATTCCATTGATTGGTTCAGGTTACTTTTTGAAAGATCAGCTGAAAATTTGAGTGGGGGGCAGGAGCAAGTGGACTGAGCTTCCACCTACTCACCACCACCTTCCAATCTCCCTAAATTTCAATTTTTAGTATTCAATTCTCTTCCACTGATTTTATTGTTTAATTGGGATTCAAAACATGCTCCCTCAAAATATGGCACCTGGGCATCTTGAATGTTTTAAGCTGAAAAAGTTCAAGAAAACAACACAAACAGGAAGATTACTCTGACCTTCACAATCGCCCCCCGCCCCCCCCCCCCGCCGCCATGCACACATATCTCCTGAAGTCAGTCATAAAACCAGCATGAGAGAGGCACCCTCCCTATACTGAGAAGAATGGAGCATTCTATCTTTGAAAACAAAGGAATGCCTAGAAGAATCTGAACAAGCATGCCTTGTTAAGCCTCCCCTAGCTACTAGACTTATGCAACACTCTTTGCCCTTACTACATTTCTCCACAACTGTTCACTCTTCATCAGACCTAGCATAAAAATACTTAGGTTTAACTGTCTCTTTGGGTATTTATTTCCTAAGGAAGCCCCTGTCTCATGTAAAACTTAAATCAAATTGCTTTGAATGCTTTTCTCCTGTTAATCAGTCTGTCAGTTTAATTTTCAGACCCAGCCAAGGAACCTAAGAGGGTCAAGTAAAATATTTTCCTCCTCTGCATTATGACGGCAAAAATTAACCTTTATTTATTTTTTTATTTCCAAGACTTGCATACTTACAGGCACACACATTTAAATAAACCTTATTTAAACATAAAAAAACAGCCAATAGACAATATAGTCATTGACCTCAGGAACCTGATTCACCTTTGGAAACTTCTGTGTTATATTAATCTGAATACTTGCTGTTAAAAGGAACACAAACTCAACTTAAATTGAGAAACTAACGGGAGGTTTGGGGTAGAACCTGTGAGCTAAACAGGTTACAGGAAAACATGCCAGGATCACAAGTGATATTATCAGGATCCTGTCATCCTTGTCCCATCTTCTAAATCTGCTTTCTGGTGTGTTGGCTTTGTTCTTCCAAAAGCTCTTTCTTCGTACTGGAAAAAATGCCAATGGCAGCTGGTAGTGACCTACCAGCTAGCAGTCCCAGGAAAAAAGTAACGACTTATCTCCCAGGTAAAGCTACCAGATCAGCTCAGGCTGGATCATTTCTGACTCACTTTCTGGGGCGGGGAGGATGAGATGTTCCAAGATTCCAGGCCCAGGCCATGTTCATACACCTATGACCCAGGTGAAGACAGGGCGGCCACCCTCCCCCATCACCTGGGTTAGTGCCCAGCAGCCAGTGTAGTCTGTCAGAAGAAAAGAGAATAAGTACTGGGGCAGGAAAAAGGTAAGACGTTCACCACATCACTTTTTATAGTTTTGAATGCGCTATAATTTCAGTTGTGACATGTTGCATGCTATTAGTCCTCAGCTCTAAGCTCCCTGGAGAGCCCCTGGTCATAAATTCTCTTTTTCTTTAGTCACAAGCTTCAGCTGGATTTCAGTCCAATCCTGCAGCTTCTCATTCTCTCTTTATGTTGGGAAGGCAGGAAATCACATTCAACTCCAGACGGTTTGGAAAAAATCAGAAGCAAAAGACGGATCTGAATGCTGTCTGATAGTCCATTTTTAATCAGAGAAGAGCAATTTTCCCCTCTCAAAGGAAGGCTCTTCACATCAGGTATTTGGCTTTGAGGTGTTTGCTGATTAATTACTTACATTTACATAACATTAATCTCCTTTCTAATAATTTAGCTGGCTTCCAGCTGGTTCCTGCCCACCTCCCCCATCAGTCTGGCAGAACACTTGCTCTTAAAAGGGCCAGTACTATTTTTTCAATTCATAAATTATGAAAACATACTTAATTTCTGCATTAAACAGAAATAAGACAGAAACAAGGTTTTAACCAAAACTGTAAGTGATTTTTTTCCATGTATATTAGGATAATGTCTGAAAAATGCTAAATCTACACAATGTGGTTTGAGTTGTCCAGAAAGTATCCAGCCATGTAACATGAAAAATTGAGACATTTATTGAAGAATATACCTGATACAGGAAACATTGTACACAGGACAATGATGCCTCAGTCGCCTTCAAAGCAGGCACCTTGAGACCTCAGACAGTTCTCCCAACTGCAGCACGATGTTCCTTCTGCTCTGGTAGGAGAAACCGTGGAAGCAATTTTGCCACAACACATTTCATGCCAAGATTCTGCAGCAAAATCTTGAACACAGTAGTTTCTGGAATCCCCAGATCAGCTTCTAGTTATTGCCCTGCAAGTCACTGACTTTTGTTGATTGCAGCCCATACACATTCAACATCCTCCGGTGCTCTGCTTGTTGCAGGCCTTCCAGAACGTGGATCACTTTCGAAAGATTCTTGACTAACTTTGAAGCATTTGTGCCACACTTTTATATGTGCTGCATTCATTGCATCATCCCCCAAAGCCTTCTGAATCATCTAAATAATTTCCACGGAAGAATGTTCAAGTTTACGCAAAATTTGATGCAGATTCATTGCTCTACTCACTCAGTCATTTTGAATGCAACAGCCACACAGTACACATGCTCACTCAATGGAATCTACCACCCCCACTGACTAGTACAGTGAAGTCGTCATTGTTCACCCATGTGCATTCCAGTCCACTCCCCTTGGCTGACAGGTTACATCAATGTCATGCAAACCATTCTCATTATATTAACAATGGCTGGGCTTTTTCTGGACAGACTACATATATATATAATGTGTTTCCATATATATGTATGTATATATAAATGTATATATATATATATAAATATATATATATATATATAAAATGTGTTTCCTCTGTTGGAACACGACTTCCCCAATTTTTCCCCCCAGAATCCTATCCATTCATCAAACCTCAGCTCCAATGACACTTTTTTTAAAGACCTCCCAGGCCTTCTGGTTGTTAGACATCGTTCATTACCATTCACTTCACCAGGTAAAACCACTGTTGGACATTTCATTCATTCATTCATTCAACAGACACTCACTCAGCTCTTCCAGTGCTAAGACCTGTAAAAGTGCCGAAGATACAAAGGTGATTTAAAAAAAGTCCCTGCTCCCATGCATCCCACAATCCAGAGGTGTGTGCAAGGTAAAGTGATGGCACAAAGAAAGGACATCAGTCAGGAGGAGATACTTATGCTCTATCTTAAAGGATAAGCATGAGTTCACCACAAAAGCAAGGAAGGGGGTTGGCAGTCCTTAGATGGGGCAAGAGGGGGCCTTGTTTGGGGTTCCATGCTTTTAGGATCCCACTGTGGCCTTTTTCTGGCTCTGTACTACCCATGTACCCCACTGTCTGGACCATGTTCTAAGTACCCAGTGCTCTGGGACTCTGACCTTACCACTCACCTCCGTTTGCCTCCTTGTATGCTCTCCAGTTTCCCCCTACGCCAGAGTCCTTTCATTTCCTTGGACACCATAAAATCTTCCTCAGTTCTGCAACTTTGCATGGGTGTTTTCCTCTACCTGGTCCTCTCTTCCTCCTACCTGCTTCTTCAAATGGCTACATCTCACTCGTTCTTCTAGTGTCATTGCAATGCTCAGGTAGGCTACCCTTGGCTTTCTAACTCTGGGTAGCTTTGCCTTCATTTGCTCTTAGAGTACCCTATATTTTCTCCACTGTAGCATTTTATTACATGATATTGTAAATATTTGCTTACTTACCTGTGTGTCCCACTAGACTGAAAGCTCTGGAATGGTAAGGAGCTGTGTCTTCACAGCCTTACTCATGTCTTCCACAAATATTTATCCATTTGTTGAAGGAATGATTGAATAATTGAATGAATGAATGCATGAGTGAATATAATCCAGGTTTTCAAGCAGGCATATGATGGAGGCATATGATTAAAGTTATGTTAATTTCCTCAAGTGAAAGCTGAGCCAGTAGCTTGTAGCAGGTAAAGCTACATTTTAGTCAAAAGTAGGGAAAAGATGGATTAGGCATGAGTCTGTAAAAAATGAGGACCTATTCTATTAACCTGGGCCACCATGGGCAGGAGTGTAGGAGTGCACTGAGCACTCTGCCAAGGGTGTATATTTAATGGCTCTCATTCTGGGAAAAGAGGCATACCCATACCTACTGAGTACCTACTATTTGACAAGCACTATGCAAACCACTTATATGCATCCTCACAACTCCACAGAAGCATTTATTGATTTCTGCATTTTACCCAGTTGGACACTGAGGACTAGAGATATTAAGCAGTTTGCACAAGGCCAGTGGATTTTGGATCTAGGATTCAAATGAAAGTCTCCTGTGCACTGTATCATGCTGCTTCTAGAGGTGAAAAGTTCATCTTAAGGGCACCATATGACTTCTGACACTTCGGAGCCCATTGTCAAATTCCAAGAGGGGGATGATGAGGATCTAAACTGAAGGGCTGTAAGGAAGTGGTGGGGGGAGCTAGATTTAAGAGCTAACTCTGAGGTAGGAACTGGATTGGGGATCCTAATACAATGTTCATTTTTTAGTCATGTATTCTAATATGAATTGAACTTTATTATGTGCCGAAGAACATAAATGGGAAGATAAATATGAGTAAGACTTGGTCTTACTCAGATTCTAAAAGAAGTAACACATAAAACAAGTGTTGCTCCAGTGTCAGCCTGTCCCTTTAATTCTAACTTTTCAATCTCTCTATCCACTTCTTCTTTTCTACCTTCACTGACTTGTGGTTCACAAACCTCACCATTTCTTACCTGTTGCTACAGCAGTGTCATACCTGGTCTTCCTCTCCTACATGTAGCATTAATTAAGTTTAATGTCATTTTGTGATTTTTCTTCCAGGAACTTCTTTCTTGCCTCATTGGCAACACAAGCACATCTTTATTGCTTACCTTTAAAGTTTATCTGTGAACCTTAAAACATAAATGATCATTTATTCAACATCCATTTATTGAATACCTACTATTGTACATGCCAAGTTCTTGAGCAGGCACCAAGTATACCACTGTGAGTACAGTAAACACAGCAGGTTTGAGATTAGACAAGCACATAGCAAATGCAATAGAATGCTATAGGTGTGAATATACAAAATAACAGAATGGGGTAAGTTATAGTAGAATATAAAAGGCGCATTTCATTCACCCTACAGCAGTCAGATGGAGAAAGAACGTTCAAACAAAAACAATGAGAGTGATATATGTGTCTGGGCATACTATACAATATAAACCCCTTGTCCTGTGCAAAAGAATCATTTTGAATGTATCTTTTGAGGTATAGGGAGCTAGAAATATTAAAGAAAAATTGGTTTATTTTTCCTAGAACTTAAAACAATAAATTTAAAGATGGAGTGTGTTCCCTTACTAATGACTTTAATCAAAAACTCAAAATCTATATGTCATCTTTAATACTCAGAGGTGTTATGAGGATAATAACTAAATTGTGTCTGTCTAATGCTTTTTTCAGTCATCTTTTATCCTTCCCATTGCTTCTGTTGAAAGAACTGTCAAAGCCCCATTACCCTGCCCTGGATGTGAGGGTGATAAATGAGAAGATTGTTTCCATTGGGAATAGTGACAGGCTCCAGACCTTGACTCTTGGGTTTTGAAAGAGGATGCTGCTTTCGTTAATGGAAATTCATGAGTATTTGGAACACACTGATGCAATAGTTCCTAAGACTGTGGTCAAAGGTCAGGAGACACAGGCTTAAATCAATTCAGCAGTAACCTTGAGACTATCAGAGACCTAGAATCTCTTAAAGTAGTGCCACATCAGTCATACATAGCAATGAGGCTGCCACTGGAAGTTGCAGGATCTTTGTACTGCATTTGTCGACTCTGCTCCCCCATGTGAACTGAGCTGCAGACCACCTAAGCCTGATCGTGTTTCCAGTTCCCTAATGGGATCCATGCCAAGGGCCCCAGGCCACTGAGATTGAGCCCTGATTCTTGCTGCACCTCCCAAAACCCTTTTTAACAATTTTTAAAAAAAGAAAGGAAAAAACCAACACAATGACACAACGAATATGTCCCATTTACTATGTACTTTCACAGATTTCTATTAAGAAAATAAGAAAAAAGACTTTCTTTTCCTGAAAATCTTTCAGTTTAGGAAGGCACTTCAGCATGATGGTTGAGAGCATGAGCTTTACATATAGATATGTTTGTGGTCAATCCTGCCCCAGGTGTACCAACTATGTAATGGAGAAAGTTCCTCCATCTCTCTGGGCCTCTTTCTACTTATCCATACCATACTGGAGATACACTACCTGCACCCACTTTAAAGTTGTTGTGAGAATGTTAAGCTGACAAAGTAAACAGAGGATGGCTGCTGAGCCGGCACATTGTAAATTATCAATATGCTCCATCATTGCTGGGAGTGTAGTTAAGCAGCCACACATCCAGTATCCAGGGATAGCCAGGCATTGAGTCATGATTGCCAGGTGTTTTTCAAAGCTTGGCCAGGCAGTTTCTAAGGCTCATCTCTATGTTAGCTGGGACTTCCAGTGGGGGAGACACCAACTCACTCAGCTGCCCCTGGCGCTCAGTGTCTCTGCCGGGCTGCCCATCACTCCTTCCTTCTCACCTCCCTGCACCAACCACTGTCATGGAGGCTTCACAGAGATAAAGATTTGCTCTTCTCCATGAGGAGGTTGGAAACTCTCTCCCTGAGTTCCTCTACTTTCTATTAGCAGACCAACCTGTAGACTCAACCTTGTGTTTATCTATGGAATTATAACCTAAGAAAATACATATTTATTGAGCTCCTGATCCTTACATTGAACAATGTTTGTGTACTCTCCACTGCAGGGCCAGCTCGTCCTCCCTCCCTCCCTCCCTCCCTCCCTCCCTCACTTCCTTTCC
>PVIA01006238.1:0-100675 GCA_004024845.1 Tonatia bakeri | reverse complement strand
TGCCTTGCCCACACGCACACACACACAACCTAAAAGTGCCTGCAGGCGGAAGTGAGTGGGCGGGGCCTGCCGCGCGACACGCCCCGGAAGTGGGCGGGGCCGCTCGGTCACCACAACAGTCCCCGCGGTCTCCCTCCCGGTCGTGCTGCGACAGAGGCCGGTCCTGGCTTTGTAGCTCGCTCAAGATGGCGACGCAGCCACCCAGCGGGATCCGCCTCAGCGCGGTGAGCGTTCGCGAGGGGTGGAGCGGCCGTGTCCCAGGAGGGCGGGCAGGCGGGCAAGCGAGGGGGGGCCGGCGGTGGGCGGTGGCGACTCGTCGCGGGCGGCTGGGGCCGCGCTGGGGTCGGGGAAGGGGGCAGCCGTCCCGGTGCGGTCCGCGGGGCGGCTCGGCGGCCGGCAGGGCAGGGCCGGGCCGGGCTGCGTCCGGTTTTCTCCGCGTTAGGTTTCTGTTTCGTGCCCGAGGCTTCGGGGCGGGCCGGGGCCGCGGCCCCTCCTTCGGGCTTCCTCTGCGCTGTGGGGCCGCTCCGGTCCGCCCGCAGGGCCCGGGCGCCGACGGGCCAGCCTGGGACGGCGCCAGCCCCCGACCCTCCTGGCCTGCGGACCCTCGGGCACTCCGGCGGGGGAGGGAGCGGCGGGCTGCGGCCAGCAATGCCGGCGGCCTTGACCTGGCAGCGGCACTGGGCGCAGCGAGACCGGACGGGTCTGACTCGTTGGAATTCCTGCCGCTTCCTTCCCTCTAGGGAAGCCCCAGGGCCGAGTCTCCGGAGCCCGAGAGCTCTCGGTTTCCCCGCTGGCCCCTCCATCGCGCCAGTTTCGGATTCCTGGAAATCCTTCAGTACTTCATGGGTCTGTGAGTCAAATCGTAGGGAGTGGTCACACAATACAAATGAAAATTTCACGTCTTTGAATGTGGGCGTGGCTTACCTAACTGAGTATTCAAAAAAGTTGTTGGTGGTTGTTATTCAGAAATGGACCTCCCATGTTGAGGAGGTTGACCCTGGCCCAAGGCTGACCACCCCGGCCTCCAGCGTTGAACCTTCGCGTGGGGACGACCCCTGTTGCGTCGCCCTGCCCCTTGTTTCATTCATTTAGCCAGTTTCTCACCTGGTGTGGTTCGGACTCTCTTCCACATGGGTGTGAAATGGTATCTGGGTTTACTTTGCATTTCCTGGACTTGTAGTGAAATTGAAAGCTTTTCGTATTTCACGTTTGTTGGCTTTTGGTGTTTCTGAAAAACACCTATGGTTTGCTGGTTTCTCTGCGTTCCTTTTTCTTCTGGGGCTAGGGGGAGTGTATTGGTTCATGAGCGTTGTTTACAGGTTCTGAATAAAGGGCATTTGGTGACATAACTGGTTTAGTGTGTGAAACGGCATGTAAGAGTTTGAGGGTCAACAGCAACTTTATTCTTTCTTACTGCTGGCTTTCAGTGCCGGTTGCTCGTTGTTCACCGCCGCCCCTGGGTGAACTCTGGGCAGATGCTAATGCTCTGCAGTTAGCCTCAGGTACTGTCAGGCCTGGCCTCATCTAGTTAATAACTGGGACTCAGTTAATTGTCCCGCCCTACCCGTTCCCAGATGGGGCCAAATGCTGGCCCAGAAACCCGTGGTGGAAAAAAAGGAGGGAGCTGGCTTTTCCCCTGTGCGCCCCTGGATCTGCTTCTCGCTCCCCCTCCCCTGGTGCTGTCTCAGGCTGTTCTAGACTCAGGTAAGAAAGGAAACAGAGATGGGGTCAGAACAGTCCAAGAGTCCCGCGTGGTTAGCTGGCTGTCCGGGTAAAGCCATTGTCATTTTTTGTGGGTGACGTGTGCTGTTTGCAACCTCATTGACAGAAATCTCCCATCTGCAGCTGCTTTGGCGGTCTCCTTGCTTTAGGACAGGAACTGGCAGACTACAGCACATGGGTCTGATCCACCTTGCCACCTGCTCCTGTATGGCCCAGGAGCGGAGAGTGACTCTCAACAGGTTACCCCCCAAAATCAGACCATTTCCTAACAGGAAAGCTGTGTGAAATAGACCTGTCAGTTTCCATTCGTGAGTCTCACTAGAATACAGCCATGCTCATTCGCTTATGTATAACCTCTCAAATGCCTGCGTTAGTAGATGGTCTAGGAATTAATGAGTTTGTGTATTGTCAAAAGCCATAAGGCACAAAGGGTGAACATCATGAATGCAGAT
Organism: Tonatia bakeri; assembly: GCA_004024845.1. Classification (NCBI taxonomy): domain Eukaryota; kingdom Metazoa; phylum Chordata; class Mammalia; order Chiroptera; family Phyllostomidae; genus Tonatia; species Tonatia bakeri. The sequence continues at coordinate 98,501 of PVIA01006238.1, read as the reverse complement.
TTTTAAAAAAATCATTTAGTAGGTTGGGAGATCCCAGAATGGAATGTGGAGTGACAAAAACTTATTTAAATATTTGCTTTTGCCTCCATATTTCTAAGTAAAATGCCTGCACCATTTTGTGGTTTTCCAGAAATCCTGCTGTGGATTTAGCTGCCACATGCATGCACTCTCCGCCTCCTCCCAGCCTCCCAGCGCTTGTACGTCTCTCTTCGGTTGAGTTACTCTATGGTCTATCACTTTTACTCTTTTTCACAAGTAAATCAGCCAGAAGTATGGTTACATTTTCTTGTCTCTACTGCTTTTTGTTTTCCCTTAATAATTGATTTGTATTTTGTTTGCTTGTTTGCTTAGTTTTTCCTCTGTACTGATCACTTTTTCATTCAAACTTTCAGAGAGCTGGCAAGTCTTTTCCAGAAATGTTGAAGCACACCCAGTATTTTGTCAGTTTTGTTGGTTCAGTTGTGATTTAGGGACTTCCTTTTATCATTTGTTCTGGAAGTTTCCTTCCCCTTTTGGTTGTGTCTCCATGCCACACTTTCCTCTTCTGAGGTTCTCTCCCTCGGTGAGCTCAGTGTCTTGGTGGCAGAGAGCGCGGTCCCTGGCCCCCTGGCCTGGGTCCAGAGCCTGAGTGACAGCTGGGGGTGCAGCCTGGGCAAGTTACTTCAGTGAACCTCGTCATGCCTGCGTTTCCAGTCTGAAGTTTGGGAAGAAGAATTTTAACTACCTCAGAGGGTTGTTTTAGAAATTAAATGAGCAAATACATCTAAAGGGCGCATGCATGCTGTAGGCAAGCACTGGGGAAATACCTGCTGTTTAGTTCCTGGTGTGGAGGCCCTCCGTCCTTCAGACAGTAACTTCCTAAGAACAGAGTACATGGGGAGAGAAACTTTTCTGTCATTTCTGGAAAGTCTGTTTTTGGTACCATTGCTTGCTGTTTACATATGATTTGGTTGGGTTTGAATTCTAGATTAGAAGTGATTTGTCTCGAAATTTTAAAGACACATTTTTTTGTTTAATGGAATCCTGTGCATTGCTTTAGGCATGTAGGCTGAAAACTCAAGAAAATTTTCTCATTTATTTAACAGATATCGTCCCTTGTCTGCTGTTTCCCTTCTCATTGGTTTTTCTTTCCTTTCTGGGAGACTTCTTCCATTTGATGCCCTACCTTTCTCTTACATATATTTTATTCATATAAGCACTGTCCTATTTTCCGAGTGTCTTCTTAAAATCTCCTGGGACATCATATTTGTTCTGACCACTGGGCATGTTGGCCATAGTGTTTTTGCAGTTTTCTTCTACTCTGCATTGCCTCTGCTTCTGTTTCTCTTCCTGTGTGTTGTTTTGATTTTTTAAACATTTATTTATTTATTTGAGAGAGAGAAGCAATGGTTTGGTATGCCACTTATCCTTGCATTCATTGGTTGGTTCTTGTCTGTTCCCTGACCGGAAATGGAACCTGTGGCCTTTGGGTGAACGGCACGGTGCTCCAGCCCGCTGAGCCGCGCCGGAGATGAGCATTAGCCTTGTGCTTCCACTGCCGAGTGAGACACTGACAGCTGACCGAAACGCGTTCATGCCTGAGTCTAGCTCGTCCTTCGGTGGGCCTCAGTGTCGAGTGGTCGATCACAGAGGAAGGGGCCAGCTCTTTGGTTGGGGGCACCCCGTGTCAGTATCTGTGGACACTAAAGAATGGAGGTGTGAGACCATAAAATATAAGTATGTGTAAAATAACGAAACATTGTTTTACAGTAATTTTTTTAAAGTGAGAACAACAACAAAAAAGAAGGTTATGCAGAAAGCATAATCGTGACAGGCCCAAAGAGCGCTGTTGGAGATCGTCGCACTTCCAGAGGGACCTTCACGTCTCCTGCTGCCCAGCTGGTTGGCCCCAGCTGGTTGGCCCGCTCTTCTGGACGCTCAGCAGGGGAGGGAGAGAAGTTTCACATTGTTCAGCTTGCTGACTTGGTTTCTGTTTATTATTGTGGGCAGATACATATAACGTGCAGTGTGCCACCCGAACCATTTTTACGCGTGCAGCTCATCAGTGTTGAGTAAAGTACGTTCGCATGGGTTTGCGGCCGCCCTCTGGCGCTCCTCATCTCGTGGGAGTGGGACTCTGCCCGTTGAAGAAGGAGCCCCGCATTCCCCTTCCCCCAGCCCCGACAGTCACCATTCTGCAGTACTCGCTGTGATTTTGACTGCTCTAGGGACCTCGTACAAATGGAATCATAAGTACTTGTCTTTTTGTGAATGGATTATTCCACTTACCATAGTGTCCTCAGAGCCCATCCATGTTGTAGCGTGCGTCAGGGTTCCTTGTTTAAGGCTGGGTGGGACTCTGCTGTGTGAACGCACTGCAGCTGTGTCTCTGTGCGTCCGTCCACGCGCGGCTGGGTGCTCCCGCTTTCCGACTGTTGGGAATAATGCAGCTGTGAACACGGGTATATAAATATTGTCTTCGAGACTCTGTTTTTAGTACTTTTCAGTATTTTCTCAAAAATGGAATTGCTGTATTATATGGTAATTCTACATTTGTTTGTTTGTTTGTTTAAGAACCCCCTCAGTGGCTGTACCATTTTATGTTCCTTCAAAGAGTACACAGGAGTTCCAGTTTGCACGTCCTCCTCAGTACTTCCCGTTTTATGGTTTTGTTGTGTTGGTGAAATGGGTTTCTTTTTCACTTATAGCTCTTGGCTATCTCATTGTGGTTTCAGCCTGCATTTCGTTAATGATTAGTGTGCCCTGAGCAGCGTTTCTGGTGCTTCGTGGCCATTTATATACTGTCTTGAAAAGTAGCTATTCAAGTCCTTTATCCTTTTTAAAAATTATATTGATTGTGTTATTACAGTTGTCCTGATTTCCCCCCTCCTGCCCCCCCCCACACACACCCAGCACACTGCATTCTCTCGGGCAATCTCCCCCACCATTGTTCATGGCCACGGGTCATGCGTATACATTCTTTGATTACTCCATTTCCTATACAGGACCTTTTTTTTTTAAGATTTTATTTATTTTTAGAGGGGGGGAAGGGAGGGAGAAAGGGAAGGAGAGAAACATCAATGTGTGGTTGCCTCTCATGAGCCCCCTATTGGGGACCTGACCTGTCCCCCAACCCAGGCATGTGCCCCGGCTGGGAACTAAACCACTGACCCTTTGGTTCTCAGGACAGCGCTCAATCCACTGAGCCACACCAGCCAGGGCCCTATACTGCTTAATCCCCGCACCTCTTCTTCCCTCATTCCCCCCCACACCCACTCCATCTGGCAATCATCCAAGCACTCTCTGTGTCCATGATTCTGTCTTTGTTCTTGCTTAGTTTTTTAGATTTAGTTGTTGATAGATATGTATTTTTGCCTTTTATTCATAGTTTTTATATTCTACTTAAATAAGTCCCTTTGACATTTTATTTAATAATGGCTGGGTGATGATGAACCCCTTTAGTTTTTTTCTTGTCTGGGAACATCTTTATCTGCTCTTCGATCTAAATGATATCTTTGCTGGGTAGAGCAATCTTGGCTGTAGGTTCCTGTTTTGCATGACTTTGAATATTTTTGCCAATCCCTTCTAGCCTGCAAAATTCCTTTTGAGAAATCAGGGGATAGTATTATGGGAACTCCCCTGTGGGTAACTAACTGCTTTACTCTCACTGCTTTTAAGATTCAGAGAGAATCTTTATTAACCTCTGGCATTTTAATTATGGTGTGTCTTGGAGTGGGTCTCTTTGTATCCGTCTTGTTTGGGACTCTCTGCTTCCTGGACTTGCATGTCTATTTCCTTCACCAATCAGGGCATTTTTCTTTCATTATTTTTTCAAACAGATTTCTAATTTCTCGCTTTTTCTTCTCCTTCTGGCACCCTATGATGCGAATGTTGTACCTCTTGAAGTTGTGCCAGAGGTTGCTTATACTATCCATTATTATTATTATTATTATTATTATTATTATTATTATTATTATTTTGGATACTTTTTTCTTGTTGTTCTCATGGGTGGTTTTTGCCTCCTTATGTTCTAAATCATTGATTTGATTCTTGGCCTCGTCCACTCTATAGCTGTTTCCCTATAAATTGGTCTTTATTTCAATTAGTGCATGCTTTGTTTCTGACTCTTAATCTTTTTTATGCTGCCGAGGTCCTCACTGAGTTCCCTGAGCATCCTCATAACCAGTGTTTCGAACTCTGCACCTGATAGATTGCTTATCCATTTCGTTTAGCTCTTTTTCTGGAGTTTTAATCTGTTCTTTCGTTTGGGCCTTGTTTCTTTGTGGCCGCCTCCCTGTGTTTGTTTCTATGTATTAGATAGGGCTGCTCTGACTCCCTGTCTTAGTAGTGTGACCTATTCTAGTAGACGTCCTGTCCTGTAGGGTCAAGTGGCACAGCCTCCCCTCTCACCCAAGCTCAGTACTGGGGCTGTGGCCTTCATGTGAGCTGTGTACACCTTCCTCTTGTGGTTGAGCCTCGATTGCTGTTGGCCGGTCCCTGGGAGTGATATACCCAGGCCACTGAGCGGCAAGGACTGAGCTGCAAGTGACTGTGACCATTTCCCACCAACCTCACCCTCTGTGAAGGATCAGCTGTGCAGGGGCAGGGTGGCAGTGATCTGTAGTTGACTACTGGGTGTGCTGGCCCTGGTGTTCCCTGGGTGGTAAGGGCCAAGGTCAGGCCCCACCTGTGTTGTTCCCAGGGCCACCCTGCCTGAGCTATAAAGTAATTTGAGATGGCTGCTAATTGTTCTGGTTTGGAGATTCCTAGGTGAAGCCAAGCTATGAATCTATCTGGCTGCTCTTAGTGCCAGGCCTGGGGCTACTTATCAAGAGGTATGGGGGTGGGGGGCTGGGGCTTCCTGTTGCTTGTTTGAGAGTATTTAGGAAGTTGTGAAGCCAGTCAAAGCCAGCCATTCATATGTAAAAGTCGCTGTTAACAGCTTGGATGCCCTGGTGTGAGTCTGGGACTGCTCGCTTCTGAGGTATCCCTCCCAAATTTTTATCCACATAATGGATGTGGGACCAGCCTGTTTAGCGTCTGCACCCCTCCTACCAGCCTGGATTGATGTGCTTTCTTTAATTCCATAGTTGTCATACTCCATTCAGCTTGGTATGTTAGTGTTAAGTGGTGGTGGTTCTGTGTTTTAGTTGTAATTGATGGGGTGGTGCAGGGAGGTGAGCGGCATTTACCCTGCTGCCGTCTTCAGCAGAGGCCCTGAAGAAAGCGTCCATGAGTAAAACTGTTTTGTTGATTAACAACCTTATCTTCCAGGAGTCAAATCTTCTGCATTGTATTTCCAGGTATATCCTGAAACAAGCAGCGAGGTTATTTTTTACTTGATCTCAGTGTTGTCTCATGCAAGGACAGAAGTTTATATCGGTTTTGCTAAACAAACAAACAGACAAAGTTTGCATGACTGAAAGCTCTTCTGAAAGAAAGGGTGTGTGGAGCCAAATGGTAGCCAGAAAAGGGCCAGAACCTGGGCGTGAAGTCGAGATTAGCAGCAGCAGCAGCAGCAGCGCCGGTTGGGAAAGACAAACATGTCCACAGTCCTGGGGTTGGTGGGCACCTTGTGCATTAAGTTTTGGTAAAACAGATGAAGTTGGTTGGAAAGAGTTTACATTGGCTGCAGATAAGGAGGGTGGGGCAGGAAAAGGCGGGAAGTGGGGTGGGGGCGTGGTCCCAGGCAGGTGCACAGTCGGTGAGGAAGGGTGTTGACTTGTTTTGATGGGTTGTGGGAAACGGCCCTGAAGGTTCGCGTCCGTCTGAGCAGGAGCTGGAGGCTGGCGTTCCTGCCGGAGGGGATCCAGATCTCCACGCGCAGTCCGGAGTGTGGGCTGTCTGTTGTGAGCCGGCCCGCGGCTGTCGACTGGGTACTTTCTCTCTCTCCTGCGGTGTTTTAATTTAGGGCCTGTCAAAATTTTTCTTTTCTCAGTTTCTACCCTGAAAAGTAAGACCTGAATTTACATGAATCATTGGTTTGTTTCAGCTTTGCCCGAAGTTTTTACATACAAATTCTACTAGTCACACGTGGCCATTCAGTGCAGTTGCTGAATTAATAGGTATGTAAAATTAATATTTCATATGTAACCTATTGCTTTCCATTGAAGTTTTTTAAAAACGTTATTGAAAAATATTCAGTAAATGTGCTTTTTGAAAAAATAAACGTATCTCGAATGATAACATTATGGGTAAAGGTTGAAGGCTTCTTAGCATAATAGTCATTCAAATGGATGTCATCTTAGTCACTTCAGTGTTTCCGGTACCACTTTCAAAGTATTTTAACTTGCTCAGTTCATAAAGCATTTATGTTGAAAATCTTTTTCGGATTATAATAAAGAAATAGACCTGCAAAAAAGAGAATTACGTTTTTTGGGGGGAAGTATGTAAAACATAGAGTGGATTCCTTTTTCTGGTGTTAGTTAAGTGGGAGGATTAACGTTATGTTACAGTTGTGGCGATAAATCTTGTTCCCACCGGTGGGTAGGACGGCCAGACCGCTGGATCGCAGTTGACCAGTGTCGTGATGAACATGAGAAGAGAGCCATGGTGGTGCTCAGGGTTACGTTATGGGTCGTGATTTTGGGGGAGAGATTCGTGCCCATGAATTCTAATTTAAGCCTGTGTTTGAGAAACATAATGAAGGGAAATTACATTCTTAGGTATTCTTACAAGTACTTTATTATTTTTTAAATTTATTGATTTATTTTTAATTTTTTTAGGAAAAGGGGGGTGAGGGGGGAAGAAGAGGGAGAGAAACATCGATTGGTTGTTCCACTGACTTAATGCATCCACTGGTTGCTTCCTGTGCGCCCTGCGCGGGGGTCGGACCTGCAGCCTTGGTGTACCGAGGGGATTCTCTGCTGACCTGAGCCCCTCGGCCAGGGCACTTAGGTGCACTTTAGGCTCTTCGCCAGTGACCGATCTAGTTTAGAAAGAAGCAGATTCTGAGCACCCTTCTTTTCTTTGGCATAATTCAATTTTCCAGTCACCCAGCTCACATGCTCTTCAGGTGTTCTTTGGTTTGTTTTGTTTTGAATCCTCACCCAAGGGTATGTTATATGTTTCTTGATTTTTTTAGTGAGAGAGGAAGAGAAAGAGAGAAACATCGGTCGGTTGCTTCCCGTACTTGGCCTGACCGGGATCGAACCCACAGCCTTTTGGTGTGCAGGACAGTGTTCCATCCCTTCGAGGCACCCAGCCAGGGCCGGGTGTTTTTTAAAAACTCTGAGTGGCAGTGCTATAGCTTTGCAGCTCTTCACTGTCATTCTTTTTTACGGGGACCCAGAGAACCTCCCCAACCTGGGGTGGTTCTTTCCCATACACTCACTTTCCAGCTTTCTGTTAGAGTGCCTGAGAGTCCGGCTTGTCTTGTCGGAGTCCAAGGTGTTGGTGAGAGGCATCTGTGGTGTCCGCTTTCAAAAGGTGGTTCGACCTTAATTGCAGGTGCCTCAGGGAAGAGCAGTGTGAGAGCCCTTGTTTGTGTTGTAACAACTGGGCTATTCAGATGGGTCTTAGAGTTCCCAAGTTCATTGTACTACAGGTACTATTGAAAATGTTTAAATTTCTGAGGTATCCCTTCATACTTACCCATGCTGAGAGAGAAAAGGCTGCTAAAGAAGGGTGTTAAGTGGAAGGTGAACAGAGATCATTGAAGTGTAAAGGCCACCAGAGATTGTGGTTAGATTGTTTCTAAAAACAAAATTTAACCAAGTAAATGCGGAGAGCTGATTGGCAGTGAAGCAGTTCCGTGAGTGGGGCAGCATCCCACCTAGCACCGAGAAGGGCCCTCGAGGCGTGGTGCACAGTGGAAGGGTTTTACTGGTGGGGGAAGGGAGCTAGCTGTTAGTGAAAGAAAAGAAAAGATTTGGGGGGGGGGCCCACCTTTGGGGAGTTACGCCCTGTGGAGCGCTAGCCTGGCCTTCCGTGTAGGGAGGGAGAGGTCCCCTGGGACAGATTGCCTTCCTGGTGCTTGACCAGGGAATCCCCGGCTGGGGAAGGTTAATTAACATCTCGCTTCTGGGAGAGGCTAAAACTGCAATTAAACCAGGTATTAAAATCGAGGTTTGGTATCATGGGGTTTTAGCACAGGGACACTATTTTGGGCCTGTGGTTTTCTCTTTAACAATTGAAAAAGGCCACAATTTGAGGATTCGGTGGAAGGTAAACCTTCATTTACAGATGCTGCTTAACAGGAAAGGCTGCTGTTCTCTCCTTTGTTTTTGGGCAGAAGACCTTTTATCTTGGTTATCTCTGCAATACAGTGATTCTTCTAGTTTCTTACACTTTCTCAGTGTAGTGATACCAGTCTTTGCTCTATGCATAATGAATGGAGGGCTTTGGAAAGAGTTAATTCTGGAATAGTCAATGAGTGACACATAGCAGGGTACACTTTTCTAGTTTCGTGTTTTCAAGTCTCAAGAGTTCTTTAACATTTTAGCTTTTTAAATGTCCTTAAAATACATTCCTCTGTTGCTTGTTAAGGAGTTGTTCTGAACTAATTGCTCTTTTTCAAAAATGCAAGCTCAAAATTTCTCAAAACTTTGACCCTCAGATAATGCGTATGATCCTGACGTGAATGCTAAGCAGATATGGATTGACAAGACCGTGATAAATAACCACATATGCCTGACCTTCACCGATAATGGGAACGGCATGACTTCAGATAAGTTGCATAAAATGCTAAGGTATGTGCAAGTGTCACACGTCTGAAAGTCATTGTTTTTACCTAATTCCGGAGTGTCCCATGTCGCACTGTTGCCCGTAGTTTGGTTGTTTAAACAGGAGCTGCTGCTCCCACCGTGTGCTCTGCCCTCAAGTGTCCCGCTGTCTCCGCCTGCTGGGTCGTCAGGCTAGGCAGTCGCCGCCATTCTTCCCTTCGCTCCCCGCTGCGTCTGGCTCATCTGAAACTCGACCATGTTTTTATAGAGTTGTAACATGCTGATATCCGTTATTTGTATTCAGTGTGAATTAGTTTTGACCAGTATTTCCAGTAAGACTTACCACCTGGGGTGGAGGGTGGTTTTAAGAGATTCTTCAGAGGATGGGGAAACAGCCTGAAATAGTCAGGAAGCCTCAGGCTGCAAGGTCACGATACGGGATGTCAGTGTGAAACCAAATGTGCCTGAAATGAAAACGAAGGTAGTTAGCACGGGTACAGGGAGACTTCGGTCGTAGAGGCCTTTCCGTTGTTCCTGCAATACTCCTTGTGGAGCCAAAAAGTCAAGGCGATCCCAGTGGCGATCGTAACTGTAGGCTTGTTGAGAACAAGAGAATCATTCACACTTACAGGAAGAGATTTCATGGGGTGCAGTTTCAGGGCCCCAGGGGCCCCAGTTATGACTCAGCCACTTGGCCAGGCTGTGCCGAGGATCGCGCTCCCGTTGGTGTGTGTGACCCGTGCTCGCTGCTGACGCAGACTGGGTCCCCTCCATCTGCGGGTGTGGAAACACGTTACGGTAGATGTCATTGCCCGAGATGACGCGTCCGGAAAGGATGAGGCCAGCATACAAAACCAGGCTTTTTATGTATTACAGTTTTTGAGTTAAAAGCATGAAGATTATATGTATTTATTTTTAAACTCTCTTTTCTTTTTTAGCTTCGGCTTCAGTGACAAAGTCACCATGAACGGTCACGTCCCAGTCGGACTGTATGGGAATGGTTTCAAGTCAGGTTCTATGCGTTTGGGGAAAGATGCAATTGTTTTTACCAAAAATGGAGAAACCATGAGTGTGGGCTTCTTGTCTCAGACCTACTTGGAAGCCATAAAAGCAGAACATGTCGTTGTCCCAATAGTGGCATTCAACAAGCACCATATCCTTTTGATTTTGACATGCAAACTGCAGAAACTCCGAAGAAATCATGTGAACCATTCTATCCTCTTGCCTTCCTGCAGATTCTTGTTTTTCATCAGACCTTCCATTCCAGCCCCTGCCCATGCCCCTGCCCCTGCCTCTCTGCCCTGCACCCGCAGCTGAGGGCCCCTTCCTCCACTGTCTGGGATCGTGCCTCGGGGGGCCTCACGTTAGGCCGTTGCGTTTTGTATTGAGCTTCCTGCAGCCTTTCTCTCTTTTTCAGTCTTACTGTGGTCTGGTAAGACTCGTGAGCTGGCTCGGAGGTTTCCCTAACTTGTCGTTAGGAAAACACCTTCTGTGTAACACGTTTCGGACACTGTTAATTACTAGGGATGATAAACTTACTCATTCTCTGGGTGTTCATCTGAAATCAGTCATTTGCAACTTAGGAAACTATGTTTCTGTTTAAGTTTGAGTCGGCTTCTGTGTTGCAGTTGTGGAAAGTATGTTGTCGGTCCAATTCTTTAACTTAGGGTATACGCCAGATGATTAATTTAGTGGAATCGGAAGCAAGCCTTGCTGCAATTCTGGAATACTCTCTGTTTTCTACGGAACAGAGTTTACTAGCAGAACTGGATGCAATCATGGGTAAGAAGGGGACGCGGATCATCATTTGGAATCTTAGAAGGTAAATACAGTCTTCGGCTAGCTGCTGAGCATTGGGGAAGCTGGGTGCACGTGCAGGGGTGACTGACACGGAGTAGAGGCACGTGGGAAAGGGCACGTGTTGTGGCATAGTCAGTGGTTTGACTTGTCCGGGGATATTTTATTGATGCCACTTTGGCTTCAATTGGGATAATTACATGTTACTAAAAATGAATTTCCTAGCCTTGAGGTTTAATCTCCATAGTAATCTATTCTCACTCTTTGTTGTTCTACCCCTTTCCTCAAAACAAACAAACAAATAAATACATGAGACAATAAAAACCCAGCTAACTTCCAGCTTCTATAAGTTAAGAGAGAAACCTTTGTTCATTTGGCCCAGGACTTAAAGCCAAGTGTGATTTAGCATCTGGTAAGAAAAGTAACATAGGTGAGACCTAGGTGCTGCTGGGATTTGTAGTTCTCTATCCTTTTGAGAATGAGATCCTTTGCAAATAGAAGTTTTAAAATGTAGGATGAACATGTAATATTGAGAGATCTAAGACATACTGAGCCTTAGGAATGAAACATAAATAGTGGTAAATAAAAATACTTTAAATCTGCTGCTTTTTTAACCTCCTGTGTCCCCCCGCCTTTTTTTACTTTTCCTTTCTCGCCCCTCTCCCAGTTTTTTTTAATTGAAACTGTATTTTACGGTAGTTACAGATACACGTGCAGTTGTGAGAATGGTAGAGGCCTCGTGCGCCCTTAACCCAGCGTCCCTGGTGGTGACGCCTCACAGCACTGCACGACAGCAGTGGTGTCGATGCTGACATTGACAGTGTTAAGATGCAGGACACTTCTGTCACCACGGGGATTCCTCAAGTTGTCCCTTTATGACCAGAACCCATTCCCTCCTTAATCCCTGGCAACCTCCCACATGGTCTCCGTTTCTGTGACATGGTCATTTCAAGAGTGTTACATAAAAGGAGTCACAGCATGAAGCCATTTGTGATCGGAGCTTCATTCAGCATCAATCTCTTCATGCAGATTCTTCTGTTTGCAGTGGTTTGCTGCCTCTTCTTGCCTACAACCAGCGCACGTGTGGGGGGCGGGGCCCAGGGCGTGCAGCCGTGCGCCTGCCAAAGGCCCCCTGGGTGGTTCCCAGTTTTTGGTTTTCACAGATAAAGCTCTAGGTATTTGTATACAGGTTTTTGTGGGAATATAGTCTTCCTTTTCCTAAAGTAAATGACCAGGAGTGTAATGATGGGCTGAAGGGGAGTTTTATATTTAGTTTTTTAGGAAACTGCCTGAATGTTTTTCAGAGTGGCTCTGTTATTTGACCTTCCCACCAGCAGTGTTTGTGAATACAGTTTTTTTTTTACATTTTTTTTCTGGATTCCTTTCATTTTATTTCTTTGTTGTGTTAATAGTATTTCATTGCTTGTTGTGAAATTAAATTTTTGGTCCTTTAAAAATTATTTTTACAGTTACAAAGGTGCAACAGAGTTTGATTTTGATAAGGATAAATATGACATCAGAATCCCAGAAGACTTAGATGAGACGACAGGGAGGAAAGGGTACAAGAAGCAAGAGAGAATGGACCAGATCGCCCCGGAGAGCGACTACTCCCTGAGGGTAAGTACCCGGCTCTCCTGCGGACGAGAGAGCATCACCAAGGGTGGACGTTAGGCTGTGGGCTGGTGTTACAGCTGCTGCGACTGACCCCTGAATTCACGTGTCTCAGACAGGAGCCAGCTCCTGAAACTGCATGAGCACACTGCTGTGTTTTCACTCGGAAACAGTTCATTATGAAGGCGTCGGCTCTAATGCTGTCTGTAGCTCTTGCACTGGGCGGTTCTGTTTAAGTTGGCCAGACTAGGACCAGTCTAATCTGTGATGGCCATGTTGATGAGGCAGTCAGCACTACCTAATTCAGAGTTTCTCTTTTTTTATTTTAAAATATTCTAGAATGCACACCTATTGACATCCTAAAACAATAAATTATATATAGACTAGAGATAATGTACATTAATAAAATTTTGTAATAAATCTTTCTGAAATTTGATCCTAGAAGTAGTTATGTTTTTGAGATTGAGGAAATTAATAACCCACTGTACCATTGACATTTATAAGTTTACCATTTAACTTTGTCAGCAGTTAAAGTGGCAGCTGTTGCTGTTGCTTCGCGCACCCCAGTGGTATCGAGTGTACCCTAACTGTCGGGAAGACCTTGCTCTCAAATGTGAATGACTCCAGAGGTGGCCAGAGTGGATGGTTTGATTGTAGTGAACCACAAAGTATAATCTTTTAAAATAGCATGAGGCAATCTTATAAGTGCCAAAGCCCTACTCGATGCTGTTGAAATAAGGAGACAGGAAAAATAAGTAAGAGATCAAATTTTAGTTTTACAGTGAACTTTCCATCTGTCCTTGAGTTACTGAGTTCATTTCCTGTGGAGATTGCTGATGCCTGGGAGGTGGGCACGGGAGAGCATAGTTTAAACATGTTTAAGAACCAGAATTCGGTCAGGATTCTAGCGTACCTAAACCTCCATGCATTAACCATTGAGAACACGCTCAGTTCTGGCTGGTGCGGCTCAGCGATTGAGTGGCAGCCTCTGAACCAAAGAGTTGCTACTTCGATTCCCAGGCAGGGCACACGCCTGGGTTTCGGGCCAGGTCCCTATTAGGGGCCAGGTCCCTATTAGGGACCATGCAAGAGGCAGCCACACATGGATGTTTCTCTCCCTCTCTTTCTCCTTCCCCTCCCCTCTAAAAATAAATAAAATCTTTAAAAAAAGCAGTTGAGGACACATTTGCATGAGTAAGGCTCACCTTTGGAAGAGTGCTGTGCTTGTCTGCTCTGCGTAAGCATTGGTGCATTATTTATAATTTTCCCTTTTCAAACTTGTAACTGTCCCTTTTGCTTATATTATGTTCGCTATTTTTTGTCTAAAAATTTATTGATGTTTTTAAAATTATAGCTATATGTGTATTTGACACAGAGTCAGAAAATACAGTTCTTTTTTGTACATGTATACTTAAAAAAAAAATTGATTCCATAAAGAGGGGCAGAGGGGGAAAGAGAGGTTGAGAAACATTGGTCGCTTCTTGCATGTGTCCTGTTTGGGGACCAAACCTGCAATGTAGGCACATGCCCTGATAGGGAATCAAACCCACGACATTTCAGTTATGGGATGACTCCCAACCGAGCCACACTGGCCAGGGCCATGTATACATTTTTTAATAAATTAAAATAAGATCATACCATACATGCTGTTTTATAACTTTTTTCACTTAACATAGCAACATAGGTATTTTACCGGCAATAGTATATATATTTTTTTAAAGATTTTATTTATTTGCTTTTAGAGAGGGGATGGAGGGAGAAAGAGAGGGAAACATCAATATGTGGTTGCCTCTTGAGTGTCCCCTACTGGGGACCTGGCCCACAACCCAGGCATGTGCCCTGACTGGGAATTGAACCAGTGACCTTTTATATTAGTTCACAGACCGGTGCTCAGTACGCTAAGCCACACCTGCCAGGGCTTGGCTTACCATATTGAGTTTATTTTTAGTAAACAGCATATACAATGTATATTATTTTATTGAAGAGTTAATAGGTCCTTTATGAAAGTAAGGTGCTAGCTTCTTAAATACATGCATAAGTAGTATTGAACAAATCAGTAGATAATTGTTTTACGTCTTTTCAGGCTTACTGCAGTATATTGTACCTGAAGCCAAGAATGCAGATCATCCTACGGGGGCAGAAAGTGAAGACGCAGCTGGTGTCAAAGAGTCTGGCTTACATTGAACATGATGTCTACCGGCCCAAGTTTTTAGTATCCTTTGTTTTCCTCGGCACGGGCCCGTAGAGCTGTGTTAGTCGGCTGCGCCTGCCCCTTTCTCCTTCTCTCTTGACACTGATTCTGAGCCTTTCTGAGTTTGCCCTTTTTTGTGCACTTCTGGGCTCTCAATAGTGAAATAGGATGATTTGAAGGGAGTGAGGTGGCGTGTTCAGAGTTTTCCTTAACATTTAAGACTAAAACAGTGAGAATTACTTTTGGATTCAACTGCAGAAATAAAGATCATTATGGGATAATGATGTATCACAGAAATAGACTCATCAAAGCTTATGAAAAAGTTGGATATCAGTTAAAGGTAAGCTGGAAATGTCCCTATCTTTTACAAAAGTAGAATAATTTGTTACGGGATCAGATGTGAAATAATATGCTTGCATCTAATGAGATGTTAGTGATTTTAGTAACATCGGCATGGCTCTTGAACTTGGAATACTTCAACATTAGTTTCTCACTTGGTCCTGAACAATCTTACGAGGGGGAGAGAATGTTTTATCTGTTTCACAGGTGAGAAAATTGGGGCTGAGGAACTGGCCCCGACCCAACGATGAGTGTGGGTCTTAGACACAGACGCACACCTTAGACTGCACTTGGTTGTAGATCCCTGCTCGTTTCGTGCCGGGCTGAGATTACTGGTTTTAATTAGTGCCGACGCAGTGGCGTGAACAAGTGGTATCTGGTAGATGACTGCCTTTGTGGAGTCAGTTCCTAAATACAGTAGAGCCTTCCTCCTCAGCCATGTCCATCGTGGAATGCAGTTCAGGACGATGGACACTGTCCTGTGTCAGTCCGCTTGTCCTTGACACGCGTTCGCAGAAGGGTTTTGGGGGGGGCACATGCTAAGGCTTCAGTGATAAAGTCTGAAAATCAACTTTGTTAAAGGTTTTAAGTCTAGCATGTTTTGTTTTCCAATTCTGTGATTTCCTTTTTGATTCATCTTATTTCATTCTGAATTCTTTGTAGATCATGTGAGCTCTCCACAGTATGACAGTGTTGGTCATCTTGAATGTCGTGACTCTGCGTTACATGTTTCACATGGCATGAGCTCAGAATATAGTATTTTTGCAAAAGTAAATGAATCTCGTTGGGCTTTTTGTAACCTTTAATTTTAGTCACCAGATAAATCCAAAACTCTGATTTATTTAAAAATACTAGTTTTCATTTATAAGCAGAATAGTAATTTTCACCAGAAATATTCTATAACTGAAGTTTCTGAATTTTACTGGTAATTGGAAATGCATTTTGGTAATAGGTCTTAGTTCTCCAGCGCTTTGGGATTCAAAAGAAATATGTCTGCTACAGAGTGTAAGTTCTTTTTCTTTTACCACATACTGATCTGACTTAATAGAGATAGTCATTTTCCCCACCAGTTAAATTTGCATATGCATAATTTCTGGTTAAGCTTGATCTTATAAAAAGTAAGCTTTTGCAGCCAACTTTTAATGTTCCTCTTTACCAGATGATGGGCTGGACCTAGTGTTTCCGTTCTGTGGGTTCAGTAAGCGTACATTAAGTGGGTGTCAGGTACCTGCCATGATTTCTGATGCCACATGCGCTGCATGAAAAGATGGTGACGTCCAGAGCATGCCCTTAGTGCTCAGGGGGTGAGGGCGGCGTGTGTCCTTGGAGCATCAGAAGAGGCTTCTTGGAGAAAGTGGTGATTGAGTGCTGTGTTGGAAAGCCTGCAGGGCTCTCAGGCCGGGAAAAGAACGTCTGCATGGGAAGGGGAAGAAGCAGCGGCTTCCGAGACGACGACAGCGACGGCATCGTTGCGGGCGCAGTGCTGTGCTGTGGCTGGACTGGGGGTGGGCGGGAAGCAGAGTGACGGGGACACAGGAGGAGGGCTGAGCGAAGGCGAACAGGAATCACAGGTTGAAGGGCGCTGTGGTTTGCAGATGCCCAGCCAGCGAGGGCTCTTGGTAGAGTGGGACTGTGGTGAGATTTCTGTGGTTTCATCCACAGGACAGGGCAAAGGTGGGTTCACGGTGGTTTGTGTGGAAAAGAATATAAGTTATAACATAAGCATACTCAACTGTAAACTTTTGTTCCCCTGTATACTTAATATTTATGAGAATTTTTATTTTGTAAACTGCATACTCTTTGATTTTGTATGTGACTCAGAAGTAAGCTACAATCATGAACAAAGTACTCAATAATTATACATAATAATCAGAATGTGACTCATGCTTTGAGTTTAGTATTTTAGCTAGCAGCATTTAAAAAATAGCTAATTTTTACTGATGTACATTTTTATTACATTGGCATTAAAACTAACTTTGCTATTTCATTGCCATTAACAATGTGTAGCTTTGGATAAGTGACTCTCAGCTTATCTGGCATACTTGGGGGATAGTATGTGCCCAAGCCTGTGCTAGGCACTTTGGGTGTGGAAATGAGTTCGTTGCGGTTTCTGCCATCTGAGCAGCTGATCCCAGTGGGAGGCGTCCTTTGTCCGTCCTATAAAATCGGGGGTGACAATACTTGTCTAAATGGATAGTCGGCAGCAGTGCAGGTGGTTTTGGAGGAAGGCTCTGATATGTTCAGGGATTCACTCCCGGGAAAGTAAATTACGCACCAGACGCTGTTTTTCGGTCTGGTTTTCAGGAGGTAAAATATGAGAAAGTGTGTGATACAAATTCTGAACCTTTGTAGAAGGGTGATTACTTTGAGCATCACGTCTGATGCTTCAAACGCCGATTGCACTTTCTTGCAGGCAAACAACATGGGCGTCGGAGTAGTGGGGATTATAGAGTGCAATTTTCTGAAGCCGACCCACAACAAGCAAGATTTCGACTACACCAACGAGTACAGGTGTGCTGCCCATTTAAATTTTTTACTAGAGTGTATTTTGGAAATACTTTCATAACTTTTTCTAAGCTGATTTTTTTTATCTTGTGGGTGTTTTTACATTGTGGAACATTAGAAAAATGGATAGGTGAAAGGTTTGCACAGAAAACACATTCAGACGTTGCCTTCCATTCTAGGAGTTGTGTCCTGTAAGTAGGGATACGTTCTCCTGCTTTACTGATGAGGTACTTCTGAGATTCTGGAAAATAAAGGGAGTTCCAACATTCTTGGGGTTACTGGAAGGGGGACCTGGCCCCGAGCGGGTCTGCCTGGGGCCAGCCAGTGGTGTTTGGGTTCTCGACTTTGTGCAGGAAAGATTCTTCACAACATGAGTCCAGGTGATTTTTAGAGGATGTTTATTGCAGCTGGGGACAGTGAAACAAGGAAGGGCCTGAGATAGAGCAGCGCTAGGTGCGGAAATGAACTAGGCTGGGCTGCGCAGGCTCACGGAGGAGTCAGAGAAAAGAGGGCCTTGAGGACAGTGTGCTTTTAGTTGGGATGGTTTCATTTCAGACCATCCTGTGTGGTTACTGTAGGTCTCTGAGTTTGTAAGGCCACCCCTGTGCTTGTCAGTTTAGTATGTGGCCCCTTTTTTCATCCACAACTAGAATAATAGAAGGCATTTTACTAAAAGGGGTAAAAAAGGACAGTAGGTGCCCAGAACTAGCTAATACAGAACAGCAACTGTTAGCTCTAGGTTGAACAAGAGTAGACAGAAAAGGAACTGGGAGAAGGCCCCTACGCCTGAAGTGAGAGATTCAGACCCTTTGTAGAGGTCCTGATAAACACGGGAATGAGCTCCCTGCCTGACCAGTGCTGGTCTGTGCCGCGGGCTTCTGTTGCTGGACACTGTGGTGGCTGGGGCTGTGTTGTAAAGACCTGTCTTCCAAGGCTCTGGGAGAGCTAGAACTGGTCTCTGTTGCTGGAGGATGGGGTGAGGTCCCAGAGCACAGCTTGGTTCCTCTGGGAAGCTGATGGCTCCAGCTAGATAATGTCAGTGGAGCCCAGAACCGGAAAGGCAAGTGTCCAGTTGTCACCTAGCAGGGCTTAACATTGCTCCGGCTGACAAAGGATAAGTGTTTACAAGGTCAAACTCTAGTGCTACAAAACTGAGCAAGGAGGACTGGCTTTGGAGCGGAGGGACAATAAATTGATAAGTGAGACAATCAAAAAGCTCAATGTTTGTTCTTTGATAAAGTTAACAGTCTATAAATATCTGGCAAGACTAAGGAGGTAAAGGGAAAAACAGATACTGTCAATATCAAATGAAAAGGAGGACATTACTGTAGGCCTCCAGACGTGGAAGCTTTATCAAAGAAATAGCATAAGCTCTGACTGGTGTGGCTCAGGTGGTTGGGCATAACCCACAGAGTGAAAGGTTGCTGGTTCAATTCCTGGTCAGAGCATATGCCTGGGTTACAGGGATTAAACTAAGTAGATTGTGTTGTAAGATGGCATGGTTAGTTTTTAACATTTAAAATTCAGTATTAGTCATCATACTGGTGTTAAAAAAATAAAACTCATGGTTATTTTCATAAGTACAGAAAAAGCACTTGATAAAGCCACACTCATATGTGATTTAGGGGAAAAATGGATATTTACAAAACCATTAACAGAAAGGACATAGTAACAATACAATTGTTTACAAATACCAGTACACAGAGTGTTTACAAAAAAGCAGCAAGCTTCATTTCAAAATGGTGAATTATTGATCCCCCACCAGGAGTGAGAGGGAGATAAAGATATCAGCTACTTACTCTCATCCTTGAAGAAATAACCAATGCAATAAAGCAAGAAAAAGAAATGAAAGTTATAGAAGGTCCAAAATTATCTGCTAACTGGAATTAATAAAGGAGCAAGTAATGTACAGGGTCTGGCACAAATAATGTCCCTTTTTTATTACAAAATATTTTATTATAAAATCATAAGCATGTAATTATGTAACATAACAATATCACATTCAAGCACACCAGATTACATTTTAGGTGAAATGTTCAAATTAAAACTGTAAATTATTGTCCTGGCTGGTGTGACTCAGTGGGTTGAGTGCTTGCCTGCGAACCAAAGGGTGGCTGGTTCGATTTTGGGTCAGGGCACGTGCGAGGGTTGTAGGCTGCGTCCCCGGGTGGGGGCATCTGAGAGGCAACCACATATCAGTGTTTCTGTCCCTCTCTTTCTCTTTCCCTCCCCTCCTCTCTCAAAATAAAGAAATAAAATCTTTAAAAAATCTGTAAGTTATTACACCCATGTGATTACCCTACCAACCACACTCAAGCAGGTGTTACTTCTGCCGGACCCTGTATATTCTAAGGTTGTTGGATAAGAAATATTAAAAAATTACCTGTATTTCTATATATTAGCAACAACAGGGGAAAAAAAACCATGAAATTAAAAAAAATCATTTATATTGATTTTTTTCTATTTATTTATTTTTAGAGGGGAAGGGAAGAAGAAAGAGAGGGAGAGAAACATCAGTCTGTGGTTGCCTCTCACAGGCCCAAAACTGGGGACCTGGCCTGCAACCCAGGCATGTGCCCTGACTGGGAATCAAACCAGCGACCTCTTTGTTCTCAGGCCAGTGCTCAGTCCACTGAGCCACACCAGCCAGGGCTGACGAAAATTTAGTCTTTATCATTCTTTTCCCTTAAATTGATTTTATATTTTTATTATTTTTATTTTTTTGAGGCTTACAATACTAGCACTAGGAGAGAAACTGAATGATTACTGGAATGAAATGAAAGTGAAGAAAAATGCAGAATATCCTCTAAATTTGCCAGTTGAAGATATACAGTAAGTACACATTAAAAATGCCAACCCACCGTAATATGTGAGATGCTGTGGGTACAGTGATTGTACAGTATTCACAGTTGACTCGAACTCACAGTAAGAAATAAATTCTACAGCTCAAACCAGCATGCAATAAAATGAACTGGTGAGTATATATGAGGCCTATCTGCAAAAACTCCAACTGTTGTTAATGCAGCAAGAATTGTGTGCGGGACATTGATGTAACCTGGCAGCCCAGGAGAGGGGACTGGAGTGCGCATGTGTGAACAGTGACCACTCCACTGTACTGCGGTCAGTGGGGGCGGTAGACACTGTTGAGTGAGCCTGTGTACTCTGTGGCCGTCACAGTCAAAATGACTCAGCGAGTAGAGCAGTGAATCTGCATCAGATTTTAAGTTAGGCTTGAACATTCCTCTGCAGAAACTATTCTGATAATTCAGAAGTCTGCAGGTATGGGCACCTGGTGATTGGCAGCTTCATCAGGACAATGTGCCCACTTATGCATCACGGTCTCTGCAGAACATCAAATCACCCAGGTGACTCAGCCCCCTACAGCCCAGATTTGGTGCCCTGTGACTTCTGGCTTTTCCCAAAACTAAAATCAACTTTGAAAGGGAAGAGATTTCAGACTGTTGGTGAGATTCAGGAAAATATGACAGGGCAGCTGATGGCAACTGGGAGAACCATGTGAGGTCCCAAGGTGCCTGCTTTGAAGGGACCGATGCTTCATTGTCCTGTGTATGTTTCTTGTATCTTCTTTAATAAATGTCTCTATTTTTCATAGTCTGTGGGTGGATACTTTCTGGACAGGCCTTGTACACATTTATATGTAGTCACAAAAGGTTTATGAAACAGTATTTACCCATGTGTTGTGGGTTATCATTTATTTCATTTTAAAAACACATCTTGACCCATTAAAATAATTTTACAGTCTATTAAGTTGCATCTCATAGTTGGAAAAACCCTCATCTTGTGTTGTGGAGTTGTGAGTGCAAAGCCAAATTTGAGTTTAGGTTCTAGTTCTGCTGCTGAAGTCACTGTGACATTGAATTTGTTACTTGGCGTCCTATATGCTTCCATTTTCTCCTTTGTAAAATGGAAACATTGTTGATAGCATTTACCTCCTGGAATTGTATGAATTAAAAATAGGAGGCCTGACAAGCACTCGGGAACGCACTGAACACATGGTAACGGTCCTGTGAATAAGCAAGAACTCCGTACTGCTGGAACGGTGTTCCAGATACATGATGAAGAACAAAGGTACAACTCAGTGTATTAATTTCCCGTTGAACTTTTGTGTGTGTATCTGTATACACATGCATAATGTAACCTTTTGAAATGGGTTTATATTTACTTTCTAAACTTCAGATTGTTTGAAGTTTTGTGTAATTGTGTAAATGCATTTTTGTAAACCTAGATCACGAAGTTATTGGCATTAAGGTGGAGTCCTCATTGTTAAATATGTCAAATATCAGTTCTTTACAGGATGAGTGTGATTTTTCAATGATAAAAGTGAAGTATTTTATAAACAAAGAATATACAAATTGTAGTTATTCAGAGATGTGTATAACAGAGGGTGAAAATATAATACAATCATAAAGAATTACTTAAACTGTAATACAACGACTTTTCTGCTTTCCGTACCTGTGCGGTTTATTGTGCTAATAAATACATTAGATTTGACATTGCGGGTGCCAATACAAGTTTCAGGGCAAGGCGTTTGAAACATTCTGAGTTTTTATTACCATAGGGCATATTTAACAGTGTGCTGTGAAATAATAGATTTAAGTCACTTGGCTTGAATTGGCCTGTCATTTGTAACCTTTTGTACGTAACCAAAATTAATTGTTTTGGTCTAACTTGCTGTACACAATGATAGTGCTGTCACCGAGTTCTCAGGAACAGAATTAAGTAATAGGGGCGTTCTGTGCCGGAAGCTGTGGAAAAGCCAGCGGAAGTGTGTTCGGCACCCGTGTCTCCACGCTAGTGTCTTGTTCTGTCGTAGGAAACGTCCTGACCAGACGTGGGTTCAGTGCGACTCCTGTCTGAAGTGGCGGAAACTACCAGACGGGATAGACCAGCTTCCAGAAAAATGGTATTGCTCCAATAACCCTGACCCACAGTTCAGGTACCACATAGCTGGCAGTGCCCTTTGGAGAGGAGGAATGCTGTTCAGGGTGTGCGGATGGATAGACACTGGTGACCTGTTCTTCCCATGTGATTTTTCCGACTAGAAATTGCGATGTTCCAGAAGAACCTGAAGATGAGGATTTGGTACATCCCACTTACGAAAAAACCTACAAAAAGAAGTGAGTGTTGTATTAATGTGCAGTGGGGAAAGAGCTGATGCCCACGTCCTCCACAGCGGTGTGTCTGCAGTATTAGTTGACGCCTCTCCAAGATAAAGCTCGTTGACCTTCGAACAGCGTGTGCCTTAGAGGCACCAGCCAGTCCCCCATATCCTGTTCCCTTGCAGTCAGAAATCTGCCTGTAACTTAGATTGGCCTCCTTTGTACGAATCTGCAGATGGGAAACCCAAGGATGCAGAGGTCTGTCTGTAAGTTTATTGACAAATAGTGTACAGGAACGCCTGCCCTGGTCAAACCCAGGCTGGTCAGTGGCTGGCCGTGCAGCCGCGAGACGGACCTCCCGGAGGTTCCAATGTGGAGTGCACAGCAGCGAGTGCTTTTTAAAAACAGTTTATACTGCGGGTTCCTGCTTTTTTCCCGCCTGCCGTTTATTGCGTTGCTGTATACACAAGATAGTCTGCATACAGAGTAGGGTGTCTTTGCGGGGTCACACACACCCAGACGTGTCGTAAGTGAATACTGCTCTTGATGAGCTGATAGCCTTACAGGCAAGGTGCGACGCATGTGTTACCACTTAGATGTTGGCAAGTGCCGTAGGAAGCACGGTCCAGTCCTGTTGGGGAGCCCAAACGGAGAGAGAACTTCGGGCCTGGGGACGGCGAGGGCAGGGGTCAGGAAAACTCGTCAAGGACGTTTTGTAGTAGGCCTTGAAGGCAGGACAGAAATGTGCAGGGAGCAGCGGTGTGCTCGGCCTTGCTGGAGTGCCGTGTGCGTGGGCGCAGTGGGAGGTGGAGGTGGGTTAGGGCAGCGGGGCTGAGTGGTGGTCGCTCAGCCTTGGGGTCTCCGGCGGATGCATGCTCAAGGCCAAGTTCACGAAGAGCTTCCGGGCAGTTCTGGTTTATAGTACACTGTTGCTTCAAGGTAAATCCAGCAGAACTGGGGTAAATTACCCCTGTGGTTTTTTCCATTCAGAGGCCTGAATACAGTGGGGGTGGAAATTGGGGCCAGCAGGGTTAGGGTGTTACTGGGAGAAGAGGTGGAAAGTGTCCCCCACCTAAGGACTCCCCTCTGATTATAGTGTATGCATTGACGCAAGACAGAACAGAAAATGGTAATGAAGTAAATTTAAATGTTTTCATCTTCTTTTTAGAGACAAGGAAAAATTCAGGATCAGACAACTGGAAAGGATCCCTCAGGTAATTCAGCTTTCCGTTTTGTAACTGTGTCTTATACTGGGTGGTGATTAATTTAACAAATATTTCTAAAGCTTAGGAGTTACATAACAGATTGAAGCGATCAAGTCCCTTCAGTCCACGTGTTCCTCTTTGTTAAAAATTTTGATTTTTAGAGCGAGAAAGAGGAAGGGGGAGAGGGTGAAACATCAATTTGTTCTACTTATTTATGCATTTTTAGTTGATTTTTTAAAGATTTTATTTATTTTTAGAGAGAGGGGAAGGGGGAGAGAGACACATCAGTGTGTGGCCACCTCTTGCGTGCCCCCCACTGGGGCCCCGGTCCGGAACCCAGGCGTGTGCTCTGACTGGGAATCACACCAGCGACTGACCATTCGGTTTGCAGGCCGGCACTCAGCGCGCTGAGCCACAGCTGCCAGGGCTTCACGGGTTGGTTCCTCTACGTGCCCTGACCCGGACCAGCCCTGCTGCCTTGGCGCACTGGGACAATGCTGTGACTGACTGAGCCGCCCCGCCAGGCTCTCGTCTTGTGCCCTCCTCGCCCTCATTCCCAGCCCTGCCTTCGCAGCCCGGCCGCTCCATTCAGACTGTTCCGTTTTGTTTGGTTGGACATCTTACCAGGGAAGGCAGACATTCTTTTAAGATATTGTTGCTGGCAGTCGAGGAGGAGTCCGCAGGAACGCCAGGGCGCCTGGTTCTGCTTCTAGCCTGGACCGAAGCTGCGGCGTTTTCTTTCTCTTTGCTGACCACCCTCCCGGGCCCTTTTATTTCTTCACCCTCAGTGGTGTTAAGGAGCCGTTTCTGGGTGTGTGACTGAGCAGTGTTCCCGCGGTGTGAGTTCAGTCTGCCGCAGATGTGTGCCTTTCTTACAGTGAATGTTGAGACGTTTTCTCGTAGAAAAGCTTAGAGTTTGGAGGTAGGAACAGAACTGGGGTAAAGAATAATGGGCTTACTTTGGTTTTTAAAGGCAGTCTCTTTAGGACTAACTTTATTTCTTAAAAAAAAAATTGTGTTTTGCACGTTGAAAAATTCCTTTATGATCAGTTCTTTCCCCTCTGACAGATCAATGCTGAAATGTTGTTGCGGACGCCCCCTTTGTCAAGTCAGAGTTTTCCAGCCGTGAAGGACAGTGTTCCAAGGGGACATCTTTCGGAAGCCGCGAACACTTACGTGACAAGACTGGTGAACAGTCACCGTGGGTCCCCCCAGTCGGAATCCGAGGGCAACAGGTCAGCGGCAGAGGTGTGATTTTCCTTTTGGGGAGCGGACAGTAAACAGCCTTTCTTTGGCACCTGAATGGCAGTAACGCAGTCGTAAGAAAGTGCTGTTCATGGCAGAAAGTGCTGTGCAGGTAAAAAGTCTCAAAGACAAGTGACTTTGCTTTTCTTGTTTTGTTTTCACATCCATTCTTTGTTGCCTCTCAAAGAATCAAACATCATATCAGACATTAAGAGTTTAAGTAGACTCACTGGTACCTTGATAGCTTAATGCACCTAGATACACATTTTGTATCAGTGTCATAATTTAAGTCCCAGTTACTCCATGTAAATATCTTGCTGAAATCCCATTAAAGTGGTTGCCATTTTCTAGGGATTAAAGAAATAATAAAATCAATGGAGATTTTGATTCATTTAAAATAATTTGTGAGTATTCTAGGCCAGATGTTAAGGATAAGGAAATTACCCCTCCTTCATGGAGTTTACAGTCTAGCGAAGAATCTAAGGGTGGTAAATGAAAATATTTTACTTTTTCCTTTGTTTGCTGCCTCCTCTGTTTTTGCAAGTTGATTCTGTAAAACATTCTGGTGGGAAAAGTCAGCTTCCCTCTTTAATTCAAAGAATCACCTACCCCGGGGGGTCCAACCCTTTGGCGTCCCTGGGCCACCCTGGAAGAAGAGTTGTCTTGGTCCACACATTAAATACATTGACATGTAATCAAACAAAAATTTCATCATTTTTTAAGTAAATGTATGATTTTGGGTTGGGCCACACCCGCAGGTTGCGGGTCGGACACCCCTGATTACACCTCAGAAATGAAAGAAAATTGCTGTCAGCATCTGTTGTATATCCAGGACTTTTAGCACCTAAGAGTTTCAAGACTGGGAAGGAGGTGTCTAGAAAGAAACTCGTCTAGTTTTGGTCTCCTGAAATTTGATTTCTCTGGTGTCAGATGAACCCGGCTTCTGCTGTATCTGGGAGCGAAGTCGAACTGTAGGCTCTGTCGACTGCCTGCCTGGCATCATCTGTGGCCCCACCGTCCTGCCAGCGTTCCTGCTGAGAATGGCCAAGCCCAGGCCCTCTTGGTGATTAGGGTGCCGCAGCAGATGTCACAGAGGCTTTTTCAGTGCCGCTTCCGGGCTGGTGCACAGGGCGCTGGAGACCCAGGTCTGTCCGCCTCGGTGCATTCATCTTTAACCAGACTGCCGCCGACTGCAGTGACAGCGAGTGACTTTGCTCTTGTTGTCTGCACTTATCCTGCCCTAATGAAGTCAGTTAAAAAATACTGCATTTATTGTGGAATTTGATCATGTCACTTCTTTGAGATTCTCTATAGTGTGGACACTTCTGCTTTTAAGATTATCAGTGTCGAAGTAAAGAAAAATATGAAGTAATTAGCAGTATGGCATTATAACATCAAACGTGCCCCATATATTCTTAGCATAACCTATGACAGGCTGTATAGTTAGGATAAGTGGTTGGAGAAGGAATGGAAAGAAAGGTAGGAGTGATGGCAGAGGGGACAGTGTCTCTTGTCTGGGGTGATCAGGGAGGGTTCACGATGAGGTGGGCCTTAGGCCGGTTCCTGAAGCCCTCAAAGTGCTACTCTGCGCACGTGGCCCATTGGGAGGGAATTGGAGGAACACAAGTGAGGGAGGAGCGCATTGCCCGAGAACCGGTGGGCCACACTGACTGCACCTGGTGTTTATTGTGGAATGAGAAACAGTGGAACGAGATTCTCGGACATAGTGAGGCCAGTTTTTCTGAGAGGTTTTATAGCTTCGTCAAATTTTCTAAGGGATTTTTTTTTTAATCCTCACCGAGGATATGTTTGCTGGTTTGAGAGAGACAGATGTTGGTATGAGAGAGAAGCGTTGATCAGTCTGTTGTCTTCCCACACGCACCCCAACCGGGAGTTGAACCCACAGCCTTTTGGTGTGCGGGGCAGTGCTCCAACCAGCTGAGCCACCAGCCACAGCCCTCAAGGGATTTCTGACCTCAGGAAAGATCAGAAGTACCTGACTTCATGCGTATGTACGTCAAGGAGGGCATGCTATAAAATAGTTTGCCGTTTATAGCTCCCGTTTCGGAGACTTGCTTTGAGGCTGGACTGCGCTTAGCTAAGAACTTGTGTGAATTTTTTTAAACCAGTCTCCTTCATATTCTTGGTTTTTCTTCATACAAATGGTTCCAAAGTAAGAAAAAGTAAAATCGGTAAAGTTTACAGACCAAGAAGGATGGAATTTCTTTTAAAAAGTGACTGTCATTAAAATGGAAGAAGAGAACAGAGAAAATTTTCATTAATTTTTAAAGCATACATTATTTTCAAATTCATAGAGCCAAAGTCTGTGGAAAGATTTACCAAAGTCTTGACAATGACAAATAATAAGCCTGGTAAGAAAAATTAGAGGGCAGCTCCCAGTTCACTGAGTACCTCTAGAGGGCTCTGGACAGACCACGAACTTGGAGCAGCAGGTGCCTCTGAAGGTGAACAACGGGTCTGAAAGCAGGGGTCTCGTTTGCCAGTCTGCGGCGGAGTGGGTCCCTGGGCCTCTCCTGTGTCAGAGGGTGGGAGGCGACCTGCCAGGGCCGGGGTGCTGTGGAGGGTGTGGGTGAGCACGGTTAGGAAACAGGAGTAAACGAAAGTTCAAATGCCCCATGGTGAGAAATCCCCCTCCCTTCCTGCCCTTCGGGCTCCCATGAGAAGAGCCCCACTTCAGATGGTGACAGTTGGAGGGCCCTTGAGTCACAAGCCCTCTAAGTGGGTCAAAAAGTAATCAGTGGGCAGTAATTCACAGAAAACCAAGTAGATGTTCCTGCAGGGAAGGTGGTTTTACATGAAGGGACAGGACGTATGAGTTTACTCAGTGCTCACTTCCGGTCACCGAACGATGGAACAGATCACGATGGGCAGGAGGGCAGTGTCCGGTTGGGGACGTGGGTGCACTGGGATGCCCAGGGGACAGCAGATGAAGCGGTGTTCTGCAGCACACACCTGGCACTTTAACGCCTCAACGGTCTGTTTCCTCCCCCGCAGAACACGATCTCTGCCCCATTCACTCGTTGGGCAGTACTGTGTGGGAAATACACCAGTGTCTTAAAAAATAACACGTTTTTATTCCGACTGCAAGGTAGACTACTTCAAGATCATGTTTTGTTCATATCTGTATTTCATAATATTCTATTACAATTTTTTCTAGCATGAAACGGAGGCTTTCTACTCGTTCCTCAATTCTGAATGCAAAGCATCGGAAACTGAGTAATCAAGCCTTTGAAAACTCAGCATATAAAGACGATGATGAAGACGTCATCATTTTGGAAGAAAACAGCACTCCCAAGCCTGCGGCAGATCATGATGTTGAGGTGAAGTCTGAGCAGAGTCACATCGAGCCAAGTGGTGTTCAGGCCGAGCCTGTGGGTGACATTGAACTTGGTGGCCAGACGAGTTCAACAGGCACCTTACCGTCCATGTGTGATCAGGCAACGGCTGTGGCCACCCAGACCGAAGTGCCAGGTGTAGTTGTCAAAAAGGAAGAAACTACTGAAAATGACATAAATACAAGAAATGAAACGGCTATACTGCCGTCCTGTGCGGAAGCTGAAGGAAAGACGTACGAAGCCCAGGAAACCTTTGATAAATCTGTGGGTGATGCTGGGTGCCAGTTAAATGAACTGAGAAACGAGGTGCTTGTAGTTACCCAAGAAAAAGAAAATTATAAAAGACAGTGTCAGATGTTTGCTGATGAAATCAGACTGTTGAAACATAGGATACTGGAGATGATCAACAAATACGTGAAGAAGGAAACTTGCCATCAGTCCACTGAAACTGATGCTGTGTATTTACTTGAGAGTATTAATGGGAAGGCCGAAAGCCCAGACCACGTGGTGTCTCAGTATCGGCAAGCTCTGGAAGAAATAGAAAGACTGAAGAAACAGTGCAGTGCTTTGCAGAGTGTGAAGCCGGAGTGCAGCCAGTGTGCCAGTAACGAGAGCAGGAGCGAAGTGGACGAGATGGCGGTGCAGCTGGACGATGTGTTCAGGCAGCTGGACAGGTGCACTGCGGAGCGGGACCGGTACAAAAGTGAGGTGAGTCCTCGCCGTCGTGCGGGGCCTGGGGGTGCGGGGGCGCCGAGCCTTCACTGCCAGTGGCTAGATTGGGACCGGTCACTTAGTATTTCCATTTCTTGACAGTTCCTCCACTGGTTCTCGACTGGGGGTTGGTCCTCCTGGGGGCATATGGAAGCTTGGGGGGTTGTTTGGGTTCCTGAATGTTATTGAGGAGATAGGTGGGCATTGCTGGAATTGAATGGGCGGTGGCCGGGTCTGGTAAGGGTCCTGTAGTGCACAGCACATCGCTGGGTTGCTTTGCTTGACAGGGACCAGCTGTGCTCTGAGATGGCTTTCAGGCCCAGCTGTCACGGACCGACAAGGCCAGATGGCAGTGGGGAGGCAGGTGCGGCTCCTGAAGTTACTTATGTTCCACCTGTTGGGACTTAGTTACCTGGCTAGTGGTGCCTTGGAACTGTAGTCTTCATTCAGGGTTTGTTGGTTAAGTTTGTTTGTTTAATTTTGGTTTGGTTTTTTATTGAGGAAAAAAACTTAGATATCAGGAGACAGGTGGTAGCCTCTGCACATGCCCCCAATTCAAATTTGTGTAGCTTTTTCTTTTCTTTTTTTTAAATCCTCACCTGAGGATATGTTTATTGATTTGAGAGAGAGAGTATGGGGGAGAGAGCCATCGATCAGTTGCACCCTCACTGGGGATCAAGCCTGCGACCTATGTGTGTGTCCTGGCTGGGGATTGAACCCACGACCTTTCAGTGTACAAGACGATGCCCCAACCAACTGAGCTGCTCAGTCAGGGGTGGAGAGTGCCTGTTTTCAGAGCATCTCTGTTAGGCACCCTGTTTACGTGGTGTTTGAAAGGAGGGTTTCTCTGCTAAAAAGAGTTTGGAAACAAGTACTGCCCGTTCATGGAAATGCTTCTACCTGACTGCTCCGTCTGACTTCTGTCCTCACGTGTGGCTGGCCTCAGGGCCAGGTGGCAGAACGTGTCCCAACCAGTACTAGCTTTGTGTCATAACTCAGAACTGCTGAGTGCGGGGAACGAAGGTCACTGAGATGGCAGCAGATTTTAGGCATTTTGTCTCGGTTTTCCAGTGTTTTTTAGGCACCATTTGTTTTCCATCCAGTGGTAATGGGCATTTTGTAGCCTTTCCTTTTAAAAAGATGTACAGGTAAAATTAAGCAAATGAAGCCTAGTTTGTAGAAAGCTGTTGGAGGTTCTCTGTTTTTTTATGGTAATTTTCATCCAGTTGGTTTTTCACTTTTCTTAGCTTAAGTTTTTGCTTTGATAGTATTTTTAAAATTTTATAGTTAAATCAATTTTTTGTCAGGTTGAATTATTGGAAATGGAGAAATCACAAATTCGTATACAGTGTGAAGAACTGAAAACCGAAATTGAACAATTAAAATCTGCAAGTCAGCAAAAAGGACCAGACGTGTCAACTTCAAGTGCTGCCGAGGAGCCCATGACGTACGCCGACGGGGAAAGGTAATGTCGAGGGGCTGCGGCTGCGTGCGGGGCAGCGAGCGCCCTGTCGGCCAGCGCGCATCTGACAGCTGGTCTCCCCGGAGCGGCTGCTGGCTGCTGGCGTCCCAGCGCTGAGCACGAGACAAGTGCACGTCGGCGTCCTGCCCTTCAAGAAACTGACGGTGTGCGTTCAACTTCAGTGAAATAGGAATTTCGAAGGAATAAAGCACTTGAGTGGTCAGAGTGGTTTGGAGTGCTCGATTCCCTTTACACGTGGGGCCTGGGTACTCATAGTTTGTGTGAGGGAGGTGAATGGTCACCCTCCCTCAGTAAGATGAAAACAAGATCGGGGCTCTGTCGGTCTGTTTTGTTCTCGGGTGGGGAGGCCACGATGGGAGGGGCCGTGCGGGCGGCTCACCGTTCAGATGGGCGTCGGGGGAGCGCTGCGCACCCCTTCTGCGGTGTGGCAGGCCCTCAGATCTCCAGGGTGCTGTTGGGGGGTCGTCTCCTGCCATCCGCACCGACATCGGTTACTGCTGCGTGATTTAGCTGAAGTGTGGAAACTTGAACAGAATCTGTTCATGGAAATGGAAGGAATAGAGCGCTCATACAGGCATGGAGGGAAAGGTGTCAGAAAGAGCTCCCCACTGGTGTTTCTAGAAATGGGAACCACAGGCATCTCTGGTGCTGGTGGAAATGCAGGTCCTTGAGCCACACTGCAGTGTATGGCGTCCGACGCTTGAAACAGTCTACCCACATGTGGCTACTGACACTTGAAATCTAATCAGGACTGAGACATGCTTTAAGTATAAAATACATTCTAGAGTTTGAAGCCCTAGTATGAAAAGAAAGAGAATGTAAGATACCTTAGTAAAAATATACTTTAATAATGTGATGAAATGATATTTTAGTAACATGAGGTTAGCTAAAATGTATAACTAAAATTGTTTCATTTTACTTTTTATCTGAACTATTTGAACATATAAAGTTGTGTGTGCAGATCACGATATTTCTCCCGGACTTCAAAAATAGGGTCTGTGACCTGTCTGGTAAACAGGAATTAGCCAGAGACCATCAGAGACCTAGAGGATGGGTCACAAGGTCACACTAGTCTTTTCTCTGATGTTCATGTAGGTAGTGTTCGGCTCTGAGAAAGGGGATATTCTCGGCAGGACACAGGGTGGGTGGTAGTTTCTGCAGAGCAAGCCTGAAGAGTATCTGGGCCCTGGGCCCGCCAGTGGGGTGGGCGATGGGCGGGAAGCCTGGACAGAGCCCAGCTGGCCTGAAGGTGGCGTCAGATGCTACCGTCGTCTGGCCCGAGGGAATCTGACCAGGCAGGCCAACAAAACAGGCTTCAAGTCCCCTTTCCGTGCACTGCTGACCCACAGACGAGTGTCCTCCCCACTCAGAGGGTTCCTCTCTACAGAGGTCAGCGTCTGGGAACTGCACGTGGACTCTAAGCTTGAGGCTGCAGAGCCAGCAGCTGCAGCCCTCTCTCCATCCTCCTGTTTCACTCCGTCTTTGAAGCTCAGGCTGCTGTGTAGCTGGAGGTGTCTAAAGTCTGCAGTGTGGTGTTCAGATGCCTGCGTTCGCATGTGGGAAGAATGATGATGGCGACCATTTCCAGGACTCCAGTGTTTTCAGCAAACAGTTTCCTGTGAATGCATTATAAAAACGGATAGTCAGTGATCTTTAGCATGAAGTCTTGCATTTTTAAAAGTCTTGTTTAACATTATTTAACTGAATGTTTTATAAGTTTATTTGACCACAGAACTGTTTCTTTTTCCTCTTCTGCAACAATGGGCGTCTCCTAGAACGTGCTTCAGGACAGTTGAGTTTGTTCTCCTCAGAAGGAGCTGAAACCCCAGGAGATGTGTGCTTGGACCAGGTCTCTCACTAGTGTAGCACTGTTGTTTTCTGGAAGATTTTACGTTGTAAATAGCATCTTATAATTTACATACTTTACCCTGCTTTCTCCAGTCTCAAATCAGAATTGTGTTATTTGGACCCAGAGAGAGCCTCCAGTATTAGGAAACACTACTGACCAACAGATGTATGAACACTACATCGAGTTATGAATCATCAAATAAGTGGTTTAGTGTTTCCCTTAAATATTAAGCTCCAGATGAACATTAAACTGTGTTACTATGTCCATCTAATAAATGTAATGTTTGTTATTTGCAGCCTCAAACTGCGGTCTCTCCGAGTTAACGTGGGACAGCTGCTGGCCATGATCGTGCCTGACCTCGATCTTCAGCAAGTGAATTACGACGTGGATGTCGTTGATGAGATTTTGGGGCAAGTTGTCGAGCAAATGAGTGAGATCAGTAGTTCTTAAAGTATATTTTATATGAGATAATAAAATATCTCCTCTGTTCCTTTGGTTGTACTGCTTTGAAAACATAAAGTTTTATGTCACAACTACGATAGGTGACAGGCGGAAGAACCACAGTCTTCACTGTACCTTATGCATTCAGGTGTGGCCACAAACTCGTGGGCACATCATCACTCCTTCCGAAACGCCCATGAGTCGTCGATCTTGAGCGGCTGAATAGCTAACTCATGCTTCTGGTATAAAATGTAAATATTTGTAATTAAGTCTGCACATATTTTTTTATTGCCCTAGCGGACGCGAGCGTCTTTCACTGAGAGATTCTCAGGGTGCTCCTGACCTTTGTGCAGTCTCTTTTGGTTTCCCAAAGTGTATTTTTATCTGAGGGCGGGCTGTGCCATAATAGAGACGGAAGGGCTGCCGTCAGCTCTGTCACTGAGCAGGTGGGGCAGGCGTTCCAGTACACGGAGGGACACCTCTGATGAGTCGTGAGTGAGTTGAGCATTAATGTTTCTTTACTATAAATTCTTATCTCTGGAAACATTTTATTCTTGAAAATAAGGTAAGCAGCAACTTCTCCATCCATTTTGCTGGAATATTTTCTGTGCTGAGATTGCCAATCATGATTCAAGTGTTTTTATAGGACACAAAAAGGACATTCAGTATAAAAAAGTATCAAGTATTCTAACTGCCTCACCATGTTTACGTTGAAGCCCATTTTTGGCTGCTTAGCATGGAGTGGGCATGGTAATTAAATATTTCTTTTATGAAATTTCCTGTACAGCCTTTTATAGGATTACTACAGGTTAATGTGAGTTGAGGAAGACAATCTTTCTCGAACAGTACTACATACCTTTTATTATATTACAATCCTAAGTGTTTTATATCCTGGAGTTAAGCAGCAAATTGTCCTAGGATTATAGTATTACATCCCATAAAAATTAATGCTTTATTGGTTCCTTGTTTTGTGCAATTTCAAAGAGATGGCTTTGTATTAAATATAACTGTGCATATGTAATTAATTTCCCACCACTAAAAAGCACATTATTTTTTCAAAGTTTTATCATTGCTATTTATTTTTACTTTTGTTTCTGAACATTTAGTACATGTTCTTTTTTGTATGTATGCTTACTTACTTGTGCCATGTATAATACCTAATTTTTACTGTACATTTTGTTCTAGAAAAAGCAAATAAATGAAGATTGTTTTATTTGCTTGATAAAGTAATTGAAAGTGTATTTTTGGTATGAAGCTGGTTTTCTGTCACAATTGTATCTGCCCAAAATTTAAAATATCTTGTAATAAAATAAAAATATATATGATGGCTAACTCTTCAGATATTACTTTTAAAAAATTCTATATTCAGATTATATTTTGAAAACTAAAATTGTGTGCATTAAGACCCTACCCTAAAGTTGAACTCATTTTACTCAATTTTTAAAATATTTTTTTATTCATTTTTAGAGAGGGAGAGAAAAATCAATGTGTGGTTGCCTCTCATGCGCCCCCTACTGGGGACCTGACTGGCCAGCAACCCAGGCATGTGCCCTGACTAGGAATTGAACCAGCGACTCTTTGGTTTGAAGGCCAGCCCTCATTCCACTGAGCGACACTTGCCAGGACTCATTTTGTTACAGTGATTACAGTTTATATTCAGAAGACGAAGACTGTCTCCGTGAAAACTCTAAGGCTCGTGTTGAGAGGGAGCGCATGTGTATGCTCATATTTGACACTTGAAACTTTTTCTGAATCTAAATCATTTAAAGAAACCTTGTCTGAATCATAACTACCCAGAGCAGGCTTAAGTTTGTGAATATTTATGTAGCAGTTCTTTCTGGAATTTGCTACTTTTTCCTTTTGGTCAGCTGTATTCTTACAAAAATATATGTATGTTGTATGGACATTTGGCTGAATGGGAAAGTTAGTCATAGGGTCAATAGGAGAAACTTGTTTGTTGGGAGCTGCCCTGCCTGGTTTCAGGAGCCGTAACCCCCTGTGGCTAAGGCTGAGTGAGTGACCTTCAGACCAGAAGCCACTAAGGAGACAAAGCTTATCTCCCTGGCAGGAGTGCCGCTTCTGCTCCTTTTTCATAACTGGCTCTCAATGCTTGATCAGTAAGATTCCCCAAAGTGGGAACGCCCTAAGACAGGCATGATCACATGGAGGCCCCAGGGAAGGATTTGTGGGGCTACAGAGGAAGGGGGTGATGGACCCTCGGCCCTCAGCTTTGACATAGCCTGAGTTCTCATTCTGCCTATGAGAAGTCTCCTAATTTCTTAGCTATCTTGCCTCCTCTGCCTGACTTAAGCCTGAAACAGTGACAGAGGGCGGTGCAGCCCTGTGCTGGAAAGGGCGGTCTCCCGGGGTGATCAGGCCTGAGAAAGAATACATAAACTCCTGTGAAACCTGCTTTGCTAAGAATGCTATTAATTGAATGATAAAGACCTGAGCCTAAAATGAGTTTATTTCCCAAAGTTTTGTAGCCTTTTAGCTGATAGACCTTGACTCAGAATGATCCCCAATAGTATGCTATCTGTCATTTGATCCTTTCTGCCTGACAATGATTAATAAGTTGTACCTGTACTCCTGTGCAAATTAAACCCAGTAAGAACTTTCTGGGCAAGGGCACGCGGCGCTGTTCTCTTGAGAGAGCGGCCAGGCCGCTCTGAGGCCCCCTCCCCTTGAGAGGGTAGCCGTGCTGTCCCTTTTCCTCCACAGGACTCGGTAGTCCATGTGAATTTGTCTCGTATCATCCACAACGCCGTGGACACTGTGGGCCAGTGTCCATGACACTTGCTTGCTATATTGGTTCTTTGGAAGTACTTGCTTATTTTTCACCCTCAAGAAAATATCGCCAAGTTCTGATTCTTTGAAAATACAGCTAACAAATGTTAGCAGAAGCAACATGGGCCTCCATGGCATGAATACCATTTAGGTACAGGTGCTTATCTTTTTTGTTAAGCTAAATTTGTAAAAGTCTAGTGCCCAATGAGGGCATTGTTGCTTAAGCAGATTTTTATTTTTAACTATATTTTATTGATTATGCTATTACAGTTTTCCCAATTTCCCCCTTTATTCCCCCTCCACCATGTATCCCCCAACCCCTCAGCATCCTCCCTTAGTTCACGTCCATGGGTTGCACATATAAGTTCTTTGAGTTCTCTGTTTCCTATACCATTCTTAACCTCTCCTGTCTATTTTATGCCTACAAATTATGCTTATTCCCTGTACCCCCCATTCTTCCCCTCCCCACTGAGAACCCTCCATGTTTTGCCCATGTCTCTGATTCTGTTCCTGGTCTAGTTGTTTGCTTAGTTTATGTTTTCATTGTTTTGTTTTTGTTTTTTTAGGTTCACTTGTTGATAGTTGTGAGTTTTTTGTCATTTTACTGTTCATGTTTTTGATCTTCAATTTCTTAGATAAGTCCCTTTACCATTTCATATAGTAAGGGCTTGGTGATGATGTACTCCTTTAACTTGACCTTATCTGGTAAGCACTTTATCTGCCCTTCATTCTAAATAAAAGCTTTGCTGGAGAGAGTAATCTAGGTTGTAGGTCTTTGCCTTTCATGACTTCAAGTACTTCTTTCCAGCCCCTTCTTGCCTGCAAGGTTGAGAAATCAGCTGATAGCCTTATGGGAACTCCTTTGTAGGTAACTGTTTCCTTTCCTCTTGCTGCTTTTAAGACTATCTCTTTATCTTTAATCTTGGGTAACTTTATGTGATGTGCCTTGGTGTGTTCTTCCTTGGGTCCAGTTTCTTTGGGACTCTCTGGGCTTCCTGGACTTTCTGGAAGTCTGTATCCTTTGCCAGATTGGGGAAGTTTTCCTTCATTATTTGTTCAAATAAGTTTTCAATTTTTTGCTCTTCCTCTTCTTCTGGCACCCCTATAATTCAGATATTGGAACGTTTAAAGTTGTCCCAGAGGTTCCTAAGCCTCTCTTCATTTGAATTCTTGTTTCTTCATTCTGTTCCAGTTGGATGTTTCTTTCTTTCTTTTGTTCTAAATCATTGTTTTGAGTCATGGTTTCCTTCCTGTCAGTGTTGGTTCCCTGAATATTTTGATTTATTTCACTTTGGGTATCCTTCATTTGTTCCTTCATTTTGCGACCAAGCTCAATCAGTTGAGTATCCTGATTACCAGAGTTTTGATTTCCACATCAGATAGGTTGGCTCTTTCCCCATTGCTTAGCTCTTTCTCTGGTGTTTTGCTCTGTTCTTTCATTTGGGCCCTATTTCTTTGTCTTGGAGCACCTGGTTAAGTTGTAAGCGGGGGACCTTAGGTGTTCGCCAGAGCAGGGCAACCCCCTTTGCTGCGTTTTGGCGCTGTAGGTCTGGTTGGACTGGTTGACTGCTTCTTTAATTCCTTGGTTGTTGGACTTCTGTGCAGTTTGATTTTCTGGCACTTCTGGTTGGTGGTGGTGTTTAGATTGGTTATTGTCCTCCTTTTGGTTGTGTGAGAAAGCAAAGGGTTTCTACCTACACCGCCATCTCGGCCGAAACTTAAAGTATTTTTTATTGTGTTTTTTCCATTACCATTTCCTTCCATTATCACCCCCCCCATCACCACACTGTTGTCCATGTCTGTAAGCCCCTATTCCTTTTTGCTGGATCCCTCTACCCGCCACCCCCCCCCCCACCACTGAGCTGTTGGCCAGCTCTGAGTCTGTCTGTATTTTGCTTTTTAGTTCAATTTGTTTATTAGATTTCATATATGAGTGAAATCCTGTGGTGTTTGTCTTTCGCTGACTTATTTCACTTAGCATAATGTTTTCCACATCATCCACACTGCTGCAAAGGGTAAAATTGTCTATTTTATAGTTGAGTAGTATTCCATTGTGTAATGTCCCATAATTGTTTTGTCCATTCATCTACTGATGGACACATGGGCTGTTTCCACATCTTGGTGATTGTAAATAATGCTGTGATGAACATTAGTGTTTCAGGTTTCTTTGGATAAATTCCCATAAGTGGAATCATAAGGCAGTTCCATTTTTCATTTTTTGAGGTTTCTCCATACTGCTTCCCCACAGTGGCTGCACCAGTCTGCATTTCCACCAACAGTGCAGAACGGTTCCCTTTCCCCACGTCCTTGCCAGTACTTGTTATTTGTTGATTTATTGGTGGTAGCCATTCTGACCTGTATGAGGTGATATCTCACTGTAGTTTTAATTTGCATCTCTCTGATCAGTGACACTGAGCATCTTTTCATATGTCTGCGGGCCATCTGGTGTGTCCTTTTTGGATAAACTAATTATTTTTAAAACAAAAACAGCATGAGAAAGTAAACCAGAATAGTCTATAATCCCAACAAGCAGGATCCGCTTTAGTCAGCTAAGGCAACAAAGTCAGTAGAAGCTACGTGTTGACACAGCAGGCAGGAGTGATGCGTCATATGGATGTGCCCATCACTCGAGTCCCCCATTCCTGATTACAGGTGCTGCTGACGACTGACTGCACATGGCCTCAGACGCTTGATTCTGGCTGTCATAGCCGATTAGGTCATTAGTTGTCAGTGAGGAATAATTAACGTGGCATATACTGGAGGTTCTCACCACCAGCTGCATATTAGAATCACCTGGGGAGATTTTTGGACTCCCAGTGCGAGGATGCGCCCCTGCTAATTAAATCAGAGTCTTTGGGATTGGACCAGACACCACTATTTTTTTTTAATTTAAATTATTTTCTTGCTGTTCAATTACAGTTGTATTTTCTGCCCCCCCATACCAGTATTTTTTTAAGGTTCCCTTCCCAGTGCGCCCTCAGAGCTAAGAACAGTTCATCTATACCTTTGAGTATAGAGGAGCATTTACAGACATTGACCCTGGATGGTTCCTGAAACGAGCCCAGAATCAGCATGGCCACTCTCTCACTGGGGTGAGAGTTGGAGGGAGGGAACCAGTTGTTGGAAGTGGAACAGAATGGTGCACAGTGAAAAGACCTCCCCACCTCCTCCCTAAGGGTAACCACCGGCATGTGTGTGTGTGTGTGTGCCCTAGAAAATACCAGCCGTGGGCATGTACACACAGTCACACGCATGTGTTCCGTTTATATTAAAGTTTGTATCTTTATACTCAATGACATATTTGCATCACATTGACACAAAGGTGTTAACACCATGCAATCGATCACATTTCCATGACTAGTCACACTGTATGGTATGTTCCTAGTGCTAATTTATTTCTCATCTTTTGATGTTACAAAAAAGGCTACTACAGACGTTAGCAAATGCATACCACACACACTTTTTCAGGTACATCCGGAGTGTAAGTCCCCTGCAGTGAATATTGATAGCTCAAAGAGTGTATGCTATGTACATTTTAATAAAGTTGCCATCCAAAATGGTTGCAGGAACTGATACTCCTATGAAAAATGTATGTGCATGTGTTTTCCTTTATCTTTCCATCAAACTTTTCCGAATCTGATGGGCGAAAAAGTTGTCTCCCGTTGGACGTGTTTTCATATGTGTTATTGACCATTGTAATTTCTTCTGAATACTACATCATATTCCTTGCCTATTTTCTTTTGGGCCCATTGTCCTACTGCTTTAAAGGAGTTCAAAGCTTGTGTCAGTGTGGCCCATCCATTACCCAGACCACGCCCAGCTTTCAGGAAGTCTACAGATTGTCTCCTTTAAACAGACTCACTGGATTCATGTCTTTCCATATACTTATCTTTTGGACATTAGCTGTGGCCCACAAAAGGAATGCCATTGATATGCATGGTGTGTGGGAAAATATTTGTTAGCTTTTTAGAATTAAATTTCATGATCACAAATTAATTTCCATGAACTGCCCTGCAGGGAGAAAGTCAGGACCAGAGGAGTGTCTCAGCCCGTTCACGCCATTCAGGCACACTCACCGTGAAATGAGTGCAGCCATAGAGTGCATTTCGGGATACGAAATGAGTGTGAATCACAAATTAGTTTCCTACATAAACATGCTAATGAGTTGTGAGTAAATGCTCCTTCCTATTTCAAATACGCAACACAGGTTAACCTCAAGGTTCAGTGTTAATTTCTTCCACAGCAGTCAGATCTCAACATCACGGTAACAATGTACAGACTCAGTTTAAATCTGATTCTCCCGTATCTTCCAGACAAGTAGTAATGGTGCTTTTAGATTCAGAGTGTTGAGTACATGAGCCAACGGGTTTCCTCATCACCCACGGGTTTCCCGGTAAATGGCCTGTGTTTTGAAAGTTTGTATTGTGATGGGAACCAAGGCTGACTTTAAGTAACTTGGCTTATAATTTTGTTTTTCTGTGTAAGCAGCTGTCCCCTTTT
The DNA here is from genome assembly GCA_004024845.1 of Tonatia bakeri. Taxonomy (NCBI): domain Eukaryota; kingdom Metazoa; phylum Chordata; class Mammalia; order Chiroptera; family Phyllostomidae; genus Tonatia; species Tonatia bakeri. The sequence continues at coordinate 58,719 of PVIA01006238.1, read as the reverse complement.
TACTCCCTGGGGTGTGGACCGTTTCTCAAAACGTCATGTTTGTGGAGGTGTGGAAACACGATAGTGCATTCTTCCTTTCCTTCCTTTCTTTTCTTCCTCTTCTTTTTTCATCCTTTCTTAAGAAAACACTTGGCACAGCTCAGAGCACTACTTGGGGTCACCAGCTCCAAGCAGGGATCCATACCAGGTCTCAAATTTTTCACCAAGAAAGCCAACTCCTTCGTGTACATTTAAGCCCCCGTCTTAACTTTATAATCCACAGTCTAGAATCCTGGGATCTCAGGAGATGGGCAGGGGATTCATTTGTAAATCGACAGCATGGGTCAGAAATTTGGAGAATCCTGATGGTTATGAGAGACATTGAATCCTGCGCTTTTCCAGCCCAGACTGTCAGATTCACATGGGAGCTTACGAAGGTGTGGACCCCTGGGCCGCACTGCTGTGTGGTCTGAATGAGTGGGCCTGGGTGGGGCAGGAATCTAGATGGCCAGATCACCCTCAGAATGTACTAGTCGCTCCCAGCCCAAGCTCTCTTACGTCCTAGCCATGACTTAAGGGAGGACATCTACAAGCCACCTGTCTGCATTACATTGTCCTAGCTTCCTGCAGCAATGAGGCTTATAGGTCTTCCTTCTTGTCAACATGAGACATACGTTTGTAGACAGTTTCTACACCGTTCATAAAACTGGCTAAAAGCATCAACCAGCATTTATATAAGAATCTGTGTCAATTCCTTTTCCTAAAAATGTCACAAAGAGGTGGCTCTGCAGACGAACTTCTTTTATCAGGTAGAAGCAATGCATCCCAAGATACTTGTCTCCTGGTCTTCGAGGAAACTCATGCGTAAACTGTCCCATTTGGAAAATTACCCATTTCAAAACACCTGCATTTCTGCCTTCTTACAGCTTTTAAAGGTTATATTCCGCTTTTTAAAAGCATCTGACCACATCTGCTAATCGAGGTATAATGTAAGCAATACAGGCACTAAATCCCGTAGCTTTGAACTCCAAAATGTTCTGGAAGCCAAAATATAAAAAAAAATCTCGTTTTTCACTTGCAAAAAGGAGAAGGAAACCTGGCGGATTTCAGTGCCTTGATACCTAGAGAAAAATGGAGAGGAGAGGAAAGGTGGGGAGTCGGAGTCGTGGGGAGGCTTTCTTCTGCAAGGTTGCACAGGATAACCCTGGTTTTGCAAATCCCTTGGCCTTGAAGGCCCACAAACCTGCTGATAATGAGCACGAGGAGTGTGCATCTGTCAGGGTCGATCTCACATCCACCAACCTCCTGGACTAACATGCAACCAGGGTACCTGTTCATTCCCAGTGAGAGTTAAAATTGCCTTTGAAACACATATCGTTTAACCTGCTCATTCCTGTCCGAAGACTTCCAGGTCATTGCTCCATCCATCCTTTCCCATGACCAGCACCCCCCACCCGCCCCCGCGCCCACTGTGCTGTGGTCAACTATGAGTTTCTTTAGCTCGAATCCCCATTTCACAGCGCTGCTCATCCCAAACTTTTCAAACCTCCTTTGAGCCTTCAAATCCCAAATAACCTTGTCCTCGGAACTGGTAAGAGCACATTGTTCTTGCCACGCTTCTTTTCACTATCTTTTTATTATAACGCCCTGTGTACATGCCCACAGGAGGCAGAGGACAGTGTCTGTATTTTAGTGACGCTTGAAACTGCGTTTCAGACCAACAGAACACGACACAGAACACGACACAGGTCACACCTCTCAAGTATTCGCTGCCCCAGTGGAAGACCAGGGAGTCTCGGGCGGGTCTCAGGGCTCCTGGCCTGCAGGACCGCTCGCCCCCTCTGAGTCAGCTTCGCCGTCCTCGGCGTGTCCAGCGCGGGCACACGGCCCAGCGTAGAACTGAGGTTCAAGCCACGCTTCCTGAAAGATCGGACCCACCGGGGAAGAAGGGTCCAGGGAATGATGGGAGAGCTCACCCGGTGGGCGTCGGAAAGTTGAAGTTGGCAGGAGCGAGCCCTGATTGGACGACTCAGCGGCGCACGACTACGCTCACCGCCCGGGGGGCGGGGCGCCTCGTGGCCCCGCCCACGCGAGCGCGGGATCCGTGGCGCGCGGGAATCCGCGCGCGCGCCAAGGTGTCGCTGACTGACTGAGTCCCTGCAGGTACGCTTTCCGCGCTGCTGCCTCTCGCGTCCCGGTGTCCCCGCGGTTTCCAGACCGGACCGGGCCGGGGCGACAGGCTCTCTCTGAGCGCAGGCGGCGGGGGCCCGGGATGGCTCCGGAGCGCCGTGCGTTCGGGCGGCGGGTTCCGCCAAGTCTCGGCCGCGCGCTCTTTCCCGCCGGACCCGGTCTCGGCTTCCTGGGCCGAGCGCCCTGCCCTTACGGATGGGGGATGGGGGTGGGGGCCGGTCCCCCGTCCCGGGAGGCTCCCTGCCCCGGCAGCCCTGTCCCTGGAAAGCGGGGTTCCCGCGCGGCCCCGGCCCTCCCTTTTTGCAGCCCCTGGGCAGCCGCCTCTTCCTGGGGACCACTCGCCTGGGCAGCCAGGCTCCTGGGAAGTGGGGTTCCCTCGCGGGCTCGGCCCCCTCATTCTACGGCCCTCTCCTCCTGGCAGTCCCCTCCCTTCCCCGTGCGGCCGGCCCCCCAGCTCTGCCGAGTGCCCCCAGCCCCCACTAAGCGGGGGTGGCGGCTGGCCTCCTGATTTTCTCTGCCTGCCGGTCTACTTTGCTCTTCTGGACGGACAGACGGACGTAGCAGGACAATCTCAAAAGCAGGGCCTCAGCAGAGCATTCTAGTTGGAATTTGCGAGGTCTTGTGTCAAGACGTGATCGGCCTCCTTTGCAGCACAGCCACCTTTTAATAGTTGGGGGTCCTGGCTGCTCTCGACCCTTCAGGTTTCCTGCTGTAATAATACTCAGTTCATTCCCAACGACTTACCGCTTTCCTCTATCTTTTGGAAAGGAACCGGCCAAGGACCATCCCTGCCCCTCGGCGCCGCGGGAGGATGAAAGTCATCACGTGCGAAATCGCCTGGCACAACAAGGAGCCAGTGTACAGCCTGGACCTGCAGCCGGGCGCCGCGGGGCGGACCCACCGGCTGGCGTCCGCGGGCGTGGACACGGCCGTGCGGGTAAGGTGGGCGCGGGGTGCAGGTGGAGGGGCGCCGGCAGGCACCCGGAGCAACCAGCCTCCTCCAGTCTTCGATTTTCAGCTACAGTATTGTGCCGTGTACCATGAGCTGGCGTGTGTAATGCACCTTTACGGTTCGGGGGGAGGGAAGAAAAGCTTCCGTTTTAATTTTTTAATTCCATTTTTTATTTATTCATATTTAGAAACAAAACCGATGATCGTATTTCAGCGTATTATTTTGCATGCGGATATCGTTACTGCTTTCTAGAGTTACACTGTTAACACATAAGCATAAATAAAAGCATTAAGGACATTTATATAGATACGGAATTAGTACCACCCATGTATAATGCATATCCTTATTTTTCCCTCAAAAATGTGGGCAAAAAAGGTGCGTGTTATACACGGCAAAATATGGTAAGGCCCACCAACTCAAGCTACTTGCACACTTCCTCGTCTAGACCCGAGGGGTGAGTCTCAGGGCCTCCTGGGAACCAGGCAGCAAAAGAAAGCCGCTTCCTTTCGTCGGTCCTGTTCCCTGGCCTGAGGGGCCTGGGGTGCCCATGGTTTTAGGGTCCTGGGCCAGGTTCCTGCTGGGGAGCAGTCTGCACCGGAAAGAGGCGGGAGGGAGGACAGCGGGGCAGGGGACTGTTGGCTTATGTTTCAGATAGAGGTGGCTTCATCTTCCGTTTCAGAAGAAAAACTGCATTTCCTTCCTGGGAATGAGCATCATGGGGTATTGTGTCGGTGTGCGCAGTATGGTAGGTGCCCACTCGCTGTTTCTCTGATGACCGTTTTGGTGTCAACAGATCTGGAAGGTGGAGAAAGGACCAGACGGAAAGGCCATCGTGGAGTTTTTGTCCAGTCTCGCTCGCCATACCAAAGCCGTCAACGTCGTGCGTTTTTCTCCCAATGGGGAAATGTTAGCCTCGGGCGGCGATGGTGAGCACTGTGCCTCGAAATCCCTTAGAAACTACATACCTGTGTGTCTCGCGGTAAATCTGAAGATTTGAGCAGGCAGGCTCGTTCCTTTTAGAGGTCGCTTGACCCTGACAATCTGTCACTTAGCTTAGTAAGATAGAATAATGTTCTGGGTAGTGTGAGCAGACGGAAGACAGCAGACTTAAAGTGAGAAGATCACGTGAGGGTGCCCCCCCCCCCAACGGGCCCCCACTGGGCGAGTTTGGAGACAGGAGGACGCGGTGTTCATCGGTCAGCTGGAGTCTGGTGGCCCTGCTGTGGCCTTGCCTGATTGTTGGTATAGAGTTTATAAGTGATCACAGTCTGTTCCATGTTTCTGTGTAGTTAGTTAATTAATTGGCCCTCTGAAGTGTGTTAGTTTGGTGGAAGTAGATTGATTTATACTTTTTGCTTGTGCTTAAGTGGCATGAAACTTGTCCAGCGAACTCAAGAAGGGTCTGGAGGCTTTGGCCGGTAGTTAGTAATAGCGATTTAGCCAAGGGTCTTAGAGTTTACACCCTGGGAGCACAGGTAGGCTCCGTAAGGAAAGAAAAGTGAAGGTTTCTCATAGTCAGAAGAGCGGTCTTGAGAATTGTCAATCCTGCATTCCTAGCCATAGGACTGGTCTAGGACAGTTACCAGCAGGCGTCAGGCAGTGAGGGTGATGGCGCCAGGTGGTCTAGGGTGGGCACCATGGCCTTGGTCACAGGCCATGGTTCTGGTGGTCTAGGTAAGGGATGTCCGGTGGCCTGGGTCCGGGGTGATCAGAGGGTTTGTTCCCTGGAGGCCTGGAGTGTGTCCAGACGCACATCTAGGCGTTGACGCAGGACAGGAGAGTTCCCGAAGTTGGAGCTCCCAGGTCAGCTAGAACGAGGACAGTGTCTCTTCTCCCGTCTCAGCCTCCCTAATGTGAGTGATTTCAGCAGCTCCACTCACATGTCCTCCAGCTCTGCTCTTCACACTGCACGGAAAAGTCACGCTTTAGCACCAGAACAGTCTGGAAGTCAGTGCAAAGTAAAATGGAAATCTCAGACTTGGTTTGCAGGAGGAAAAGAACCCCAGTTATTAAACCTGGTGCCGGAGGCCTGAGCGGGTCCAGAGAGGGAACGGAGGGGGATGGGGACATGCCCTGGCGGGGCAGGCCGGCTTTCTCTGGTGAGGATGCCCAGGGCAGTGAAGTCCTTCGGCCTTGGAGGCCCCGAGAGCTGCCGATGGCGAGTGGGGAGGAAGCCCTGCCGGGCAGGGCCCATCTCCGCCGGGCTGGGCTGCCGGGGCTGCAGTCCCAGAGTGAGAGTGTGCGAGTGTCCCGCCTCCTCCTCCACGGCCCTCCCGCAGGCAGCCCTCAGACGGAAGCCGAGTCGGGGCGGGAGGGCGAGTGGTGAGTGTGGAGTCAGCGTGAGCAGGGAGGACCCAGACAGCCCATGACGTCAGGCTGACCTACGAGGCGATGGGTCTGTGATGTAGACAGCTAGCACCCGGATGGGTTCCCGAGTGCCAGGCGTTGTGTCGTGGGCGCTCTGCAGGTGATGAGCTCACGTACTCCTGGGGCAGCTGTTCTGTTGTCCTCCCTGTTTTACAGGTGAGGACTCGGAGGCCTCAAGTGACTTGCTGGAGGTCACACAGCTAGGGGCGATTGGCCAGGCCTGGCGTGTGCCCGTGGCTCTTTGTGACTGCTTCTTCCTTACTCAGTCGTGTCTGGGTAATGGCTGTAGGCCTGTTAACGTCATCAGTCGCTTTGCGGTGGTGTTTGGCCAGCCCGGGACCCTTCTGTTTAAGGCGACTTCGTGTAGCGCTGACCTGGATGAGTCTGACTCTGGAGGTTCCGTTCAGAAGGCAAACCTGTTTTTCCCATCGGGATTCTTAGAGGTCAGCCGTCAGGGCCCTAGTTGGACAACAAGCGTATTGTCTGACGGCCCAGAAATGCGGACGGGGCGCGGTGTGCCGCACAGCTCGAGCGCCCTTGACTGACCCCCCCACAGACGCGGTCATTCTGCTGTGGAAGGTGAACGACAAGGAGCCAGAGCAGACCGCACTCCAGGACGAGGACGAGGCTGAGCTGAACATGGAGAACTGGACCGTCGTGAAAGCCCTCAGGTAGCGCGGGGAGGGCCGTGGAGGGATCCGTCTTTGCCTTCCAGGCGCGTTACCCCGATGGGCCTTTGGCTTTTGTGTCTAACTTGAAACTTCCACTTAGGCAAGACAAATAAGAGAATAGTTGTAAAACACAAAAGCAGGCTTAAGATGGGTTTTTGTAGTTTCTGCTATAAAATGTTCCCTAGTAGAATTGAATCCATTTTAAAGACACAAATATCCTTGAATGCAGTAGGTCATATCTATGGCTAACCTAGTTCCAGCAGCAGTTTCTAAAATCCCATGCTAATGTGTGGTCCCTGAGCCGGCCTTCAAGTTTTTGGTCATTTTTCTCTCGTTTCTCCCCTCCTTTCCCTCTCCGGGTTCTAGGGGCCACTTGGAAGACGTGTACGACATTTGCTGGGCCACAGATGGGAATCTGATGGCTTCCGCCTCAGTGGACAACACGGCCATCGTATGGGACGTCAGCAAAGGTGGCTGAAGGGGGTTGTCATCATTGGGGGAAACAGTAGTCTCGGGGTCTGAAGAGCCGACCTGCTCTCTTTAAAGGCATCAGAAGACTTTCTGTAGTGAGTTAAAATCGGGAGGTGGCAGAGCAGGGTGGGGATTAGCCTGTGTGCTGTGGGCCCAACTCAGTTTTAGGGTCCTGGCCAGAAAGCAGTATCCTTGTAGTGGTGTTGTGAGTCCTGTGTGCTCGGGGTGCAGCCATGATGGGACAGGCTGGTCCCTGCTGCTGCGGAGGTCTGGTCAGGGGAGGGTCGGCTAGTCTTCGTTAATGGGCATGGACTGCACCAGGTCGGGGCAGGCGGAGTCGGGCTTTCATTTCAGGAGACCAGGGGTGGGGCGGGGCACTGAGCTGCCTGCTAGGAGCCTGCTCTCTGTCGGGGAGACGGTAGCCCAGGAGCAGTCACAGCTGTGTGAAGAGCGGTGCGGTGCCCGAGCCTGCGGGCCTTCACTCAGGCTTGGTGTTTTCTCCCAAGCCTCCTCCTCCGCTTTCCTCTGCTGTGCAGGCTGCTGACTCTCCCACTCCCGGGGCCCCGGGAGGGTCCCGGCCTCCGCAGACCGGTTTTCGTCCCTGCCGTCACAGTCTGTCCTTCTGGTCCCGGGCCACCAGCTGTACTGTCCTCCAGCTTGCCTCTCTTTGTCATCCCCTGTCTCCGTCACACCCATTCTAATGGAGTGCAGCTGCCACTTGTTCTCATCCTTGCATCTGGCCTTTGTCCTGGACAGTCCCCTCAGCGCCCCTGTGAGGCCAGCTGTCATGACCTTGAACATTGCCGGCACACTGGGCACTGCGGCAAGTGCTGGAACAGCACACGAACAAGGTGGCCACGTCCCAGCGGGGTGTCAGGTGGTAGAGGTGCTGTGACGTGGCCAGTCAGAGTGTAGGCCACCTGGAAGGCTCTCTGAGCACGAGGCCTGGACAGACTTGAACGCAGGCGGAGAGCGAGCCGTGTGCGTTGTTTTGGGAACAGCACCCAGCGAGAGCAGAGACTGTGCGTGCGTGTGTGTGTAGGAAATGGAGAGCCTACGGGAGGTGGGGCGGGGGACTGAGGGACGGGGACGGGCCCCAGGAGGCTGTACATTGTACCCCGAGTGTGACTTAAGCTGCTGAGGGTTTTGAGCAGGAGAATGATGGGATTTTATTTACATTTTAAGAAGGTGTCTCTGGGTGGCACGTGGCAGATTGGTCCTAGGAGAACACAGGTGATAGCAGGGGAAGTGGTTAGTGGCAGAGGAGTCATTCAGGAGAGGTGACAATGGCCTGGGCTCGGTGCTGGGGAGGGAAGGGGTTGGGCTGGGATGTGGTTTGTAGAAAGAGCTGACAGGATCTGACGCGTCTTCTGTGACTCCAAGCTCTTAGATAGCCAGGTGCATGTCGGTGCCATTTCCCGCTCTGGGATGCTGCGGGGAGTGTGGAAATCAGGGTCCCGCCCCAGACCGCTGTCTTTTTTGTAAAGGGTGTGTGTGTGTGGCTTACGTACAGATCTTTCAAGTTGATCCATTTTTATTGAAGGAATTCCATATGGTGTGATGTCTTCCACTTCCCGTCCCCCTTAGCTCCTCACAGTTTGTCACAGTTTTCAGGGAACACTTGTAAGAGGACGTTGGCTTAACCCTGTTGTCACGTTGTGCCAGTTCGCAGGTCTCTAGCTGACTTCTGAAGCCAGGGGCCCCCTCTCCCATAAAACCGCCTCCTTCCGTTCTCTCAGCACCTCCAGAGTTTCTTCCTTGGGCCCTCAGCCCCCAGCCCGCTCCCAGTCTGTTAGCCCCTCTAGCCCCGGCTGCTTCCTCCTGTTTCCTCCAGCCAGCCTGCTGCCCCAGGTGGTCCATTATCAACAGTCCACTCCCTCAGACCCTTTCCTTCCATCCTGCCCAAGACAAACCCCAACCCAGGATTGGGATCAGGGTGACAGTCTCCTGTTAGTTCCCAGTCCCAGGCTGAAGGCAGCTGGATCAACACCTTCCACCCTGCAGATTTGGGCGACTCAGGAGTCGCCCTCACCAGCCTCACCAGTGTCCCCTACCCAGGGCTCAGAGCCCTCTCCTGTTCTCCCCAGTAGCTCTCCTCAATCCCCTACGGGTCTCTGTACGCCCTCTTTATCACCCAGCCCCTTTAACCTCAGCAGACACCCTGAAAGGAGACCAAGGAAGGAGAGAGGCAGGGACGTAGGTCAATGGCAGCTTTAGGGTCCAGTCTGCAGGTGGGCGGCAGAGAATGGTGGGGAGCAGCAGCTGAGGCTCAGGGGCTGGGTGACTGGATGGGGAGTGCGGTGCAGAGTGAGTGAGCCAGGGCCAGACTGCTGCAGGGAAGAGGGGTTTGTTTTGTTTTTCTAAGCATGGCCGAGGCTTCCTGAACCACCCCCCCAAGGTAATCTTTGTGTGTTCCTGGTTTTCCTTCTAAACATTTCCCCCACAGGCCCATCCCTGTTGATGCTGCTCTGGTTCAGGCTCTCATCTTGCCCTGGCCTACTCCCACCTGCTCTAGTGACACTTTCTGTGCTCTCCCCAGAACCTCAGTTTCGCCTTTGTAATCAGGTCCCTTCCTCTTAGCCCCTCTGAATGCCCGGAGCCTTTTCCTTGGACCCAGGGATGCTGTCACCTACCACCTCTCCTCCTTGTCTTGGCATTTTGGCTCTGTCCCTCGCCTAATCGCAGTTCTGTTACTGTCGTTGTTCCGTTTCCATGGCCCTCGCCTCTGTGCTTTGCCTGCAGTACCTCCTATCCCCTTGCTGACCTCTTCGTCCTGCCTGACCTGAGGACTGGGCTCAGCCCGTGCCCTTGACCCTCACCTGCTGCTTGCTAGCTGCCCCTCTGGACCGTAAGCACGCCGTCTGTCGAGCTGCAGTGTGCTTACCCGTCGGCACGTCTGTCTCTGCTGTGGAGCTCTGAGTGCCTCGGGAACGGGGGCTGTGTGAAGTCGTCCTTGCGTCCGCGGCGTCTGGCGCAGGTGTGCTGCGGTCCCGCCGCCTGTTCCGTGCAGAGTGTTACTGTGCACAGACAGTGACGTTTGATGGTAGTGCCCACCGGTTGTGCGTGAGCAGGTGTTGCAAGGCTGCTGTGTGCTTTCTCACAGGGCAGAAGATCTCCATCTTTAATGAGCATAAAAGCTATGTGCAAGGAATAACCTGGGACCCTTTGGGACAGTATATTGCTACCCTGAGCTGTGACAGGTACGTTAGTATAAAACAGATTGTCTTTATTTACTTGAAAATTTCTGCAGAGGTGTTATATCACAACTTAGCTGATATAAACCATGGCCTAGCTTTGATTCTTTTGTTCTCGGTTTCATATAAAGGACTTTGCCTTCTGTTATTTTTACAGTATAAGAAAAATTGGAAACCGATCAGGGCAAGTGCCCGGCCTGAAGTTAGTGCGTAGTACATCTTTATTGAGTGAGTGAATGAATGCAGACAGAGCTTTGAGTTAAATTTGAATTTCACAGGCAACTTTTAAAGGAAAAGTCTTTTGTAAACATGACTGAAGTAGATGTCCCTAGTGGCAGGGCTAGATATTTTACTTTGTTTTATATCATAGTTTGCTGTGGCAGTGATTTTAAGGAGACTTTAAATTAACATAAACATAAAACCTTTTGTCCTTTTTGAAAGGAGGGCTTCCTGCTGTGTCTGCTGGGGTAACTGCATTGAATGGTGTTCTTGGAACAAAGACTTTAAAAAATCGGAGTGCCAGGCCCGTCACTCATCAGTCAAAATAGCCCTACTGAATATTTATCAACTACTTACAATTACAGTACATTTCAGTTCAGGTGGTGCTGGAATGAGAGTAATATGGCAAAGTCAGTGTATTTTTCATAGAATCTTCCGCTGTATTCCGGATGCTTGTTTTCTGACTGACTCAGGCAGTCAGGAGGGAAGCACATTTTTTTCCAGCTGTGGGAACAAAGTGCGTTACCAGTAACCAAGTTTCCCTGCCGGTGGTCCCCTCACCCCTGCGAATCCCGGAGGGCAACACCGTTCGACACGCAGTGAACTCCACCACAGTCAGGTGGGCTGCCCCGGGCCAAAGGTCCAGGCCCCGGAAAACCAGGCCAGGCCTGCCGCGCGCCTTACCGGAGAGGCTGAGACGTTCAGTAAGAAATGAGAGGAGGACATCTCTCTCCACTTTGTTAGTGACAGCCCTCCGGTGGCTCATGCTGAAAGCAAGCTTCATCGTTACTCAGTTACGTGGGAAAGTCTGGTAAACGGCTTCACAGGCCGGAAATCATGGAAGTGACCTTCGATTTCGGTAACAGATTGTTCCTGTGTGAAACGACTCCTTTGCTGGGAGAAGTCAGTCGCACTTTCTGTTTCGTCCAGGACCCTGAGGGTGTACAGCACTCAGAAGAAGCGGGTGGCTTTCAACGTTTCGAAGATGCTGTCGGGCACGGGCGCTGAAGGAGAGGTGGGAGCAGCGCTGAGTCTCCTCGCTGCGGAGTTAGCTGGGGCGTGGGAGGTCTGAGCTCGCCCGTGTCTTGCAGGCAGATCACTTCCTCGGTGACACCTGGGCCCCCCTGAGGCTTCCTCTCGGACAGTCCAGGCTCAGCTCATGTGGGGGGCTGGCCTGTCTGGGAATGGGGGCGTCAGGGCGCTGGAGGAGAGCTGATGGTGGAGGACAGTGGTTTCCAGCCCTGGCTGCCCTGCGGAGTCACCTGGGAAGCATTAAAAAATACGAATGCCTGGTCTCCGCCCCCAGAGGTGTGCCTCACTGGGCTTGAGGCAGGCAGGACCTAGGGACTCCGGGGTGTGGTGGGGGTCAGGCCCGCTGGCCTGGGAGGACCCCAGCGTTCGGTGCGGGGAGGCAGGTGGGTCTCGCGGCGGGTCGTTAGTAGCAGACAGTGCAGTACCTCGGCAGGCAGAGGCAGGGAGAGCGCCCAGGGAGCCAGCGACGGCGGGACCCAGCCACTGGGCTGGCATTCAGGAGCAGGGGGATTCTGCTCTTAGAAAGAACTGGCGAGTGAAAGAAGGACCCTGGTCCTGGAGGAATCGAGACTACAGGGCAGGCGCTCAGCGCTCAGCCTGAAGGGAGCGGCCGCTTACTGGCAAAAGACAGCGGGGTGCCGGTGCAGCCCCAGGGTGGTGGGGCGGGGCTGCGGGGGCCGAGGACTGGCTGATGCCGGCAGGGGCACCCTTTGGGAAGCGGGGATAATGCTCTGGATTCTTGGGGATTAAAGTCTCACTGTTCAGGAAGTGCTGGTGGAGGCAGCAGAGACGGTCACACGGTGTTCAAGAGATGTTTGGAAAGATGATCACCAGCTCATTGGTCTACATTCTTGTTAAAAAGTTCTCATATGGTTGACAATCCTGAATCATACACACATACAACAAGCAGAGGGCTCCGGCATCTTCCTGCTGTCTTCCTGCTCACCCACACGGACCACTGGTGCCCAGGGCTCTTCTGCTCACTGTCGGACCACACGCCCACACACGTGGACACGCGCACGGGCACACACACACGCACATGCATGTACACGTGGACACAGACACAGTTTCTGTGAACGGAAAGGATCAGTTCATGATGAGTCCGCAGGAGTGTTTGATGTGTGACACATTGTCTCAGGTTTACTTACCGTCGTCAGCAGTGAACGGTAATACGAAACCTAGACATCAGTAGGCCTCTCTTGTGAATGTAAGGGTTTGGAATAATGTTTAAACCTCGGGCCACAGGCAAGAAGTTACCGGATGTTTCACGACGACAGCATGAAGTCCTTCTTTCGTCGCCTTAGCTTCACCCCCGATGGGTCTCTGCTCCTGACACCAGGTGCGTGGGACAGCGCAGGGCCTCGCCAGGACCGGGCTGAGGGCTCGGACCTCTAGGTGGCGCCAGGTGTCTAACAGCGAGTGCGGTATCGGAGATACCTTGTGGGTATCGGGTAAAGGCCAAAATGGGAGTAAAAATGGAAGAGGAGGGAAACCAAGGAGGATGGATAAAACGGGGGAAAAGAATGCATCAGTGCTGTGCAAATTACCTTTCATGAGTAGTTGACTCAGAAAAGCAAAATGAGGAAAAGTCTGAATAATACTCCACTTTGTAAAGAAACAAAAACCGCACCACGTCCGTGTACATGCGGGTGAGGTGGGCTGGTTGTCACGGTTATGTGAGCCTAGAGGAAATGCAGGGGTGACAGTCGTGTGTCGGTGGACACGTGGGGAGGGAAGGACGGGGCGGGGCTGCTCCTGCCCTCCCGGTGGACACGAGGCGGTCCCATGTGAGACTGCGTGGTGCTGCGTCAGGACAGAGCAGCGTCAGACGGGTGTTCCCACGGCAGCTGTGTGTGACAGTCATTCTCTGCCAGGGTCTGGCCTGGCTCTAAGGGCATCCTGGGGTGAGTGCAGAAGAAATCTCGGGTACGGGCTGCCCCCCCCCAGCGCCCAGTCAGCGTCTGCAGGGGCTGGGGATTTCAGCAGAGGGCCAGGCCTCCTGGTCCCTTGGGGGCGGGAAAGGCCCGGTCTGAGCGCTTGGGTGGCAGCTGGGGTCAGACCTGGGCACACAGCCGGGGACGTTGGCACAGCCCTTCAGCAGGGACTGTCTGGGTTCCCAGGCAGACCTCGTCCCGGAGAGGGTTCCCGCTTTCCCTTCTCCCTGCCCGGGCCTGGAGGTGGCTCCGAGGCGGCCCAGCCCCCCAGGGGAGGTGACACCCGCTGAGGGGACAGGCGGGTAGAACCAGAGTGAGGGCTGGGCACAGACTGTGACGAGGTTTGTGTTCGTCCCCAGTCCCAGAAACTGTCCAGGGAATACCCTCCCGGGAAAATTGTTTCACACACCAGAAGTGCCCCCCTTGGGTTTTTGCGGTGAACGGCTCAGTGACACTTTGCCTTTTCCCGCCTCCCCAGCCGGGTGTGTGGAGTCGGGTGAGAATGTGACCCACACGACCTACGTCTTCTCCAGGAGAAACCTGAAGAGGTATGCGACCGAGGCACTGTTTGAAACGCCCCCTTTCTCCTCACTGCTGCCGGGCAGCGGTGCATTTTCCTGAAACCTGCCTCTTCAACCTGCAGGCCCATCGCTCACCTCCCGTGTCCCGGAAAGGCGACGCTCGCTGTCCGCTGCTGTCCCGTCTACTTTGAGCTGAGGCCGGCGGTGGAGACAGGCACGTGAGCACCCAGCGCTTGTGCGGGGTTTCTGCCAGGCGCGTCACCAGGGTGGGGTGGACGTGGAGTTTATCCCGTGGGGAAGGGTGAGCACGCGCGGTGGGCCGGGTTGTGTTGCTCTCCGGAGCTGCGGCAGGGACCGGTGCTGCCAGGACGCGTGCCCATGGCTTGCACTGTCCGCAGCACCCTGTCTCTGCTGGGGGCAGCTCTAAAGGGATATCACTGCCAGCGTTTTTTTTTCCACTAAAGCAGGTCGAAAGTCTCATTATCAATTTTTTATGTGGCATAATTTTGTTTGAATTGGATTTTTCTTTGTTTTTTAACTTTTTTCTCCTGGTTTGGGGGGTTTCGGCCATTACTTCTTCAAACACTTTCGTCATCCTCTCTCTGCGCTTCTGCAGCGGCCCTGCCCACACACGCGGCCATAAGTCGCCCTGCGGCTCGCTGACGCCCCACCCCGTCCCTTCCCCCCACAGTGTGGGGTTGCAGGCAGCCCGTGGCTGTCTGGCGCTCACTGACCTCTCCTCCATTGTGCCTGCCCGTGGTGCTGTCTGGCGTGTCCTCCGTCCGTCTGGGACCTGGCGCTTCCCCCTCTGAACTTCTGTGTGGGTCTTGCCTCTCTGCTTGCTCCTGGGCCACAGAGGGCAGTTGTAACTCCGGTCACGTCTTTGTGTACCTGGACTTGGTTTGGATTGCTTTCTGTTCCTGTGCTGTGGGTCATGTCTTCCTGCTCCTCTGCATGCCCCGGAGTTTTTTTACTATGTGCCAGACATGAATTTTACCTTAGTGGATGCCGGGTGTGTGTTTATTCTTACAAGTATTCTTGAACTGTGTTCTTGGATGTGGTGAAATTGGTTGGAAATGTTTCCCTTCTCATGGGTCCTGCTGTTCAGCTGTGCTGGGGGCACCGCAGCCACTCTGAGTCCAGACGGGTTCCCCAGTGGGAGGCGGTGCCCTCCGAGCACTCTCCTCGCTGCCCTGCTGGAAACAGGAGCTCGTGCCGTCTCTGGCCCATGCATGCTTCGGGGATGGACCTTTCTCTCCTGTCTCCTCCCCCACATGCACTGACCAGCGCCCAGCCACAGACGGACTACAGCTCTCTGGTCTGTGCTGCAGCCTGGACCCCAGCGCCGTCCCCTCGGCTCGGGCAGGCGCTGGGCCTGGAAGCCCCAGGCAGGGCGCACGGCCCCTGCAGCACTTGGCATGTGTGCTTCCCTTCCCTCGGGGCATCGTCCGTCACGGCTGGCGGCCCTGAAGAATCGCAGGGTAGATCGCGTCCAAGGCTGGAAGTGGAAGGTGTTTTTAACTCTCTGGTTTTTATGTGAATGGATATAATTAACTGGAAAGAACGTTCAGATGTCACCTGGCACAATGTTTCCAGGGGACCCTGCTTCTCCTTCTCAGAAAGGACCCGTCAGATTGCCCTGCCTCATTCCCACACCCCCTTCTCTTTTCTTGTTGTTCTGGACCTCGGGTGCCCCGGACTCTTGGTGCACGCGCGGCTCCTGTTTATTCCCACACTCCAACATAAAATGATAGAGAGACCGGATTCTTCTGGAAAGAGTTAGTAAAATCACATTGTGTGTGTGTCCTGAGAAAGGGCTTTGGGAGGAGAAGTTGATCTTTGTGTCCTGTGGGAACTTGTCCATTGCTTGTGTAACTGTCCTTCCTCTGTCCCCCCGCAGAAGGCCCGTCCCAGGGGCCGCTGGTGGCCCTGCCCTACCGCCTGGTGTTTGCGGTGGCCTCTGAGGACTCCGTGCTCTTCTACGACACGCAGCAGCTCTTCCCGTTCGGTTATGTGTCGAGCATCCATTACCACACCCTGAGCGACATTTCCTGGTGAGTGCCTCGGACGGGGGAAGGCGGGCGGCGGAGGGAGAGTGGCCTGTCCCCTCGGGCCTGGGGGCATTTCAGCACAGCAGAGGACTTTTGACCCTTATTTACCCATTTTTTAAAATGGAAGGGACATCAAAAGGAAAGCCATTTCTGATTTGTAATACATTCCCTATGGTCACAAGGTGGTCGTGCCACTCAGACTGCCCTGCGGGGCTGTTTGATCCTCGTAACCTGAGGGGTGGCCCTGGGGCTTGTGGTTCGGGGGCTCTCCAGGCCATGGTTGGGGGGAGCCGGTGCCCACGAGCCATCCAAGTAACTACTGTGCACTCTGATTTCTGCCGAGGCCCAAGCCCCTCGGCTCCCTGCCCCTGCCGTACCCCGCACCCACCCACCTCAGGCCCACCCACCCACTTTCTGAGTCGTGTTTTTCCCTTGAAATGAAGCTTGTGACTTTGCTCGACCTTCCCGTTTCTAACTAGTAACGAGAGTGCGAGGAGTGGCCTGTGGACTTGGGTAAAGTCTCTGACTTTTCCTCCTGTTTTGGGGACAAAGGTCCAGCGATGGGGCCTTCCTGGCCATCTCTTCCACTGATGGTTACTGTTCATTCGTGACATTTGAGAAGGATGAACTTGGAATACCTTTCAAAGAGAAGCCAAACTTGAGTGCGGGGACTCCTGAGACAGCGAAGAAAAGTAAGAGCCAGATGCAACAGGGGTCTCCGCCAGGACCCAGACCAGTCGAGGGGACCCCCACCAGCAGAGCCCAGGACCCCTGTAGCCCCTGCACAGCGCCTGCTCAGGCGAAGCCCTCCCCAGCCCCAGCTCCAGCCCCAGCGGGGGCCAGGGACACGCCCTCGACTGCTGCCCGAAGCTCCACGCCCACGCCCTCGGAGGAGAGGAAGGCCCTGCAGCCCGGCAGTCAGAGCGCCAAAGGGCCCCCGCCCCGCAAGGTCGCTCTGCACACGCTGCAGGCCTGGAGCAAGACGCCCCGGTAAGGACCTGGGGCAGAAAAAGACCCACGGGAAGGCCCCCACTGTAGCAGGTGAACTTTCACCCAGCAGGGACTTGGTGCTGCCGCCAGAGAGACTGTCCTTAACCTCAGCCCCCAAAGGGCCACTTCCGTGCGCACAGGCCTCTGTGGGGCCCGCTTCCTGCCTGTCAGAGCCGCTGTGTCTCCGCCCTCCAGCCAGGACTGGCAGCTGTCCCTCCCCTTCGCCCGCCCGTGTGCCTTCCTCTCCTGCCAGACCCTGAAGGCTGGGTCCCCAGAGCTCTTGCCCCTGGAGGCCTCTGCCTTTACTGCCCCCTGGAGGCCCTGGACCTGTGCTCCGCTGCCTGGGCCACGCTGGGGTCCTCCCTCGGCCTCTGCTCTGTCACACACTCTGGCCGGTTTGTTTCTGCTTGTTTCCCTGTTAGGCAACAAGGCCCGAGGGCAGGAAGTGCACCCCCTGCTGTGCCCATCTGGCCCACAGCAGTAACGGGCACTTCACGGTGCGCGGGGCTCAGAGGGATGTCGCCGTCCAGCAGACGGGCTCCCGGTGGACGGGGCGTCCGGTCAGATGAGCCGTCGTCTCTGGTGACGGTGCGGCTGTGTTTGTTGGCCCTGTTCTCCTCGGGCGGCTGGTGAACTGCTGGAGTTCCCTGCCCCTGCCACACAGGTGCCGACTCCACCCTCCGACCCTCTGTCTCCTGGTGCTACCACTGCCAGGCGTCGTCCCCTCTGTCTGCTGCCTTCTCCGCCAGTCCCCCGCTCCACCTTCTAGACAGACCACACAGGGAGGTGGCCAGGTGGAGGGGTGGGTGGCAGAAGGCGCTGTGAGCACCGTGTCCCCTCTCGGCTGCGTTCACGCGACTGCGCTGGCCGAGCCACGGTGGGGGCGGGGGAGGGCTGGGTGCTGTCTCAGTCGGACTTCTGTCTGCAGACTAGCCCTGTTCTGTTCTTTCTTTTTCAGGTCGGGGAGGGAGGGGGAAGGTGTTCCTTGAAATAGTTTGCTATTGCAGCTTTCCCTTCTTAATATCTTGCAAGCTTTTTGCAGCTATAATTTTTGAAAAAAATAATAGTTCAAAATCAAGATTGTGAGTTTTAAAAAGACCTACCTACTTTTTGGGGCTTTCTGTAGCAGAAACCATGTCCGATAGCAGGCTGTTCGGCACGCCCTGCTGGCCGTCAGCCACACGCAGGCTTTGGCGCCCGCAGACGGCTGGTGAAGGTTAAGTTCACTGTCACAACTGTGGTGGTTTAACCTCGTGCACGGACATCTCAGTGGCCAAACAAGCGGACGCATCAGCCTTGCGTCTAGTGCCTCGCGTGAGAGGGTCAGCCGCAGACGCCCGCTGTTTCCTTTGGGCAGTTTTGAAGTGTGGTGCACACAGTTCCCACGGCGCTGATCGCCACGCACCCCCTTCCTGCTTCTTTTACCCAAGGAGAGTGAACCTGATGCCCTTAAAGACCGATACTCCGAATTCCGAACCGAGCAGTGTGGTGTCCGCCCCTCCCACTGAGGACATTCAGGCAGGTGAGTGACAGTGGTCCTGGTGTCGTGCCCTTAAAGGTAGAACACCTTCTCTTCTGTCCTTCCGGAAATGAACATCTGCTCGTTCTCAGCACGGGGGCAGCAAGGATGCACCTTACCGGATGCACCGCCAGGCTCTCTGCTGCCCGTGTGCTCCCGGCGGGGTGGCCGCCTTCCCTGGAAGCGCCAGGAGGGCTGGGTGGCGCCTCGGGGGGCGGTGTGGGTCAGGCTGCTCGGCCGGCGCGCTGCCCACACTCTGTCGTGGGCGTTGTTTGTTAGTGCCCCTGGACGGCGGCACCCCACTCCCCCGACTCACGACATGAAACGTCACCAGACGGTGCCCGCTGTCCCTTGGGAGGCCAGTGGCCCCTGCTTGAGAACTGCTGGTGCAGACCCTTCCACCGCTCTGAACACAGGACCTTGCCAGGCGTTTTAATTCTGTGTCTGGGCTCAGCATTTATCTTCCGAACTTCAGCTCTTCACTTCGAGAAGTCTTCACTGACTTGCTAACCTCGTGTTTGTTAACGTTTCAGAGATCCCTGGCGGCCCTCAGGGCAGTCCTCTGGAGCTGAAGGGGCCGAAGCTCGGGGGAAACAACGGCAGTGCCCAAGGTCTGGACCTTTGAGGATGCCTGTCTTGTGCTGGAAGGCTGCCAAGTCTGGGGACCCCCGGATGCAGAGGGAGGGAGTGCAGCTGAAGACCCCAGAGGGCATCAGGGACCTGGCAGACCCTCCTAAATGGGCTTCTGTGACGAGTCGCACAGGGACCGGTCTTCCTCCAGAGACGCTTCCTCCCGTGTATCAGATGCGGCTTACCTCGGGGACGCGCTTGTGCCCATGGGCCACGTCCCCTTGCGGACGAGCATGGGACCCCGGATGAGCTCCGCGTTCCCTGCTGGGAGACGCAGGCGCTGCTCCCCGAGCCGCTTCTGTGGAAGCGTGGCGAGGGTTCGTTCCGGGGAACTCCGGAGAGTTTGAATGGTTTTTAGACTTAGTTTCTAAACGGCTGACTAATTTCTGGAAGTTGTTATATTTGATTTTTGCTTTCCAGTTTTAAAGGTAATACGTTCATTTAAAAAACTTTTAATAAACAAGAGTAAAGTAGGGAAAACCAGGCTGGGCCCTGGCCGGGTCGCTCACTTGGTTAGTGTTGTCCTGATTCGCCGGGGTTTGATCCCCGGTCCGGGCACAAACAGGATGCAATCGGTGAATGCATAGGTGAGTGGAACAACAGGTCGGTGATTCTCTCTCTCATCATCTTTCTAACAAGAAAGAAATAAAAGAAACTTAAAAAAATAAAAAAAAACAGGTTGGGAGTGGGGATCAGCATCATCTCATCTTGTTACTGTTTTGGCCTATTTCCTCCTTCACCTTTTATTTTGTTTTGTTTTTTGTTTTCATGGGGAGAGTTGAGATTTTACTTTAGATGTCATTTGGTATCCAAATAGGTTAACTTTTTAGATTGATTTTTCAAAGCAAGAAAACGTAACTTACAATTTATGCCCGTGCCTCTGCTGTCTCCGGTCCTGGGAGGGGACCAGGTCTCTGTTCCTGCTGGGAAGACAGGGAAGTGGGGCTGTGGCTGCAGGAGGCTCGGGGCGGGGTGACAGGGAGGTGGCCTGTGTGGCAGCTGGTGGAACCCCAGTTTAGGAGCTGGTGCTGAGGAAAGGTGTCACGGTGGAAGGTCAGTGCAGATGCTGTCACTCCAGCACAGTGGACACCAGTTGGGCAGGTTAGGCTGCTGCGCCCAGGGCCTCCTGCCCCACTTGACCTGGCGTCCACACGAGCGGGAGCCGGCGGTCAGGGGCCACCCGCCACGTCTCTGACCCGGAACGGGAGAAGACACCCAAGTCAGCAGCAACAGGGGGAAGAAGTGGGGGAAAGCTTCCCTTGGTTGTTTAACCTGCGGCCTTAACAAAAATAATTTGCCTCACTTTTAGACGGGAAGGGGCAAGCAGGGGGCCATGGACCGTGCAGAGAACAGGAAGGTGGCTGCCTGCGGGGCCGTCTCCATGCAGGGGTGGGCCACACAGTGCGGAGACATTTTGAAGTGTCGGGAGTGTCTGTCTTGACCAGAGGTCCTCCGCCTTGGCTGCCCTTGAGATCCCTTGAGGAGCTGACAGACACTGACAGCTGGGTCCCCCTCTGGAGAGTCTGGCCGCAGTGGTCTGGGCTTGGCCTGAACCTCGGGCTCCTTTCAAGGTCCTCGGGGGACAGCGACCTGTGGCCAAGGCTGGGGAGTCGGGAGAGAGAGCTGTCCCGGACAGGATCTCTCCCGGTGGGCGCTTTCCCCTGAGAGTCTCGTTCTTACGCGTCCCCTGCGTTATCACGGACTGATGGGAAAGAAGGCTTCTTCACCGGGGCTGCAGACTGAAGGGCACGCCAGGACGGTGCTGCCGGCTCTTCAGGGGAGAGAGGCTGCCTTCCTCTTCCCGCCGACGGGGAGACAAGTGCTTAAGCCATGTCCCTGTGCAGACAGGCGTGACCAGGGGCCGTGTTCTCGGGGCCACCCCCCGTGGGGAACACGTTTGGTCCCATGCGTCTGTCTCTGCAGCAGCAACGGGGAGGGGTCGCCCAGGCCCCTTCGGTGTGTGTTTGCAGGTGCGACTTGTCTGCCCCGCGGCCGCCACCTTGGATGTAAACAACCGTGTCTCAGAGCCAGAGCAGCGCTAGCTCTGCGTCCCGAGCACCTGAACGCGCCGGCCTGCACCGGGCGGTTCTCGGGGCCTCCGGCGGCAGGAGCCCCGGGGTGGGTGCTGGTGAGAACTCGGCACCTGGGTCGGCAGCTACACAGGGTCCTGTCTGGCTTGTGCACTGCATTGCCTGACTCCTCCGGCGGCAGCTCTGCGGGGCAGGGAGCCAGGGGCCGGTGGGGTGGGCTGACTGCTGGCAGGACCTGAGGTGGGTTCCCCGGGGCCTGGGAGTGGGCCTCGGGGACCAGAGCCTGCCCCTGCCTGTGTGTCTGAGGAGCAAGGCTGGTGGGGTTGCCAGAGCGTGAAGCTGCTGTTGCATGTGGGGCACACGGTGAGGGGGGGACCCAGTGGGCGGCCAGGCCTGGGCCATCGTGGAAGCCACGTGAAGCAGGGTGTCCACCAGGACGAGGACACTTCGGTGGGAAGTCAGAAAGAGTGAGGGGCCGCCGGTCTTCCCGACCGCCACCCTGGGCCTTGCTGGAGGCACATCTGCATTTGAAGGAGACTGGGGACCCCCTGCCGTGGTGCCTGTCCTGGGCTCTGAGAACTTGGAGTTGAGGGGTGGGGGGTGGAGGATGAGCAGCACCCCTCCTGAGCCTGGGGTCTCCCAGGGCCCCTGCAGCTTCCCTTCCTGTGTTATGTTGCTGTGTTTCCGTCTCTGCTCCCTCTCACCTGGCGGAGGGGCAGTGTGTATGTCTGTCCACCTGTCTGTCTGTCTTCAAGACAGAAAGGCCTTGGACAGCGTACTTCATCTGGAGAAGTTAGTTTCTAGCTCCAGGAACTTGGACTTGGCCCACTTTCACAGGGACAGGGGAGGAGGACAGAAACGAGAGAGGGGGTTAGATGGTTCTAGGCAAGCCACTTCCCTCTGCACACTCGCACACGTGCTCGCATTCCTGTGGCCACTAGGTGTCACTGTCCCCACTGGAGTGGCCCCAGGTCAGGGCCGCGTCAGCCTGAAGGTTCTGCCCCTGTCCCTCCTCCGAGTGCTCCCTGTCCCTCTCAGGCGCACCCAGCGTGGCCTTGGACATTGCTTCAGTCCCTGGGGGCCACACCTAGAGTGCAGCCCTGTTCGCCAGTCTGGGTGGGTCCCTGCACCCGAGTCCCGCCTCTGTCGGCAGGAGAGAGAAACGGCCACTCACCCTGGTCCCCTAGAGAAGCCTTCTTTCTCCCCAGGCTTGGGCTCTGTGAAGCAGCTTAGTAGTGAGGATGTGGGGTCGGCACCTCTCTGTTCCTAGCACTCAAGACGACTTGGTGTCTCCGTCCTCGACCCTCACCTGGAAGAGGCTGGACAAGTGCAGTAGGCAACTGGTTGCTGAAATAAGCGTGGGTCCCTCCGCCCTTGGGCAGCACCCTCGCAGGGCTGAGGACTGTGTGCCTGGGCAGGAAGTCCTTGGGTCAGCCCTCCCTGCCCCTGCGGGGCCGGGCCTCTCCCCCGCCCTGCCTACCCCAGTCACCTGTGGGGCTTTACAAACAGAACCAACCTGACCCGAGTCTGGGCCCCGTGGTCAGCCGTGGGGGGGTGGGGGGACACCCGACCAGGCGCCTGCATCTCACAGCATATCCCACGGGCAGCCAGCCTGGAGCCCCACTGGGTGGCCAGGCATCAGGTCTGGAAGCTGCATCAGGGAAGGGCTGGCTGCGCTTACAATACTTTGAGTTGACTGGTTTTGCGACAAATATCTATGTTCTGCTGCCCAGGAAGACGCAGACTCTTGAAGGAAACTGCCACTCAGCTCCAGTGCCACTCGGCTTCCACCTAAAGTGACAGGAATGAGCAGATGCTGTATCTTTGAAGCCAGTCCCAAGTTCCACACTAGGGGCCCCGTGTGGCCAACTGGGGTCACGGAAAGGGATGAATTTCAGCCCTAATGGGGTGAGTCCTCGGGCCGGCCACCAGGGGGCGACATTGCTAGCCCTCAACTCCACTGTCAAACTTATTAACTGATTTTATATTTTTGCAATGAAAGGATTTTTAATGCTATTCTTACAAAAGTAGTATTTATTTGCAATACACTTTCATGTTTATTTCGTTATGATTAAATGCTATTTGGTTGTTCCAATGAGTTTTACAAACCCACATTGTACACAGAATTAGACGTCACCATGGGAACTTCACATACATATAGCTGGCTTTAAAAGGTGCTTATGTTAAACCCTGGCTGGCATAGCTCAGTGGATTGAGCGCGGGCTGCAAACCAAAGCATCACAGGTTCAATTCCCAGTCAGGGCACATGCCTGGGTTGCAGGCCACGTCCCCCAACAATTGCACATTGATGTTTCTTTCTCTCCCCTCTCTAAAAATAAATAAAATTAAAAAGAAAAGAATTTTTTTAAAGATTTTATTTATTTTTAGAGGGAAGGGAGAGGGAGGGAGAGAGAGAGAGAGAGAGAAACATCAGTGTGCGGTTGCTGGGGGACGTGGCCTGCAACCCAGGCATGTGCCCTGACTGGGAATCGAACCTGCGATGCCTGGTTCACAGCTCGCGCTCAATCCACTGAGCTACACCAGCCAGGGCCAAGAAAAGAATTTTTAAAATAAAGGTGCTTATGTTAACTGTAACCAGAGGTGTAATGAATTTGAAGAAGCTAACCTCAGAAAGGCTTGTTGCTTTTTAAACCAAAGAAGTTTTAATAACATTTTCCTAGACATTAGCAACAAACGCATCCGCTGTGCCTCTCAGCTGTGCAGAGGTACCTGTGCTAAGACTTGCTGCGATGTCTTGAGATGGAAAGCAAGACTGGAAGTCACCTGAGTGTCTGCCAACAGGGGATGGACTAAGTGACAGTACCGGGGGTGTTACACAGCCAATAGCCAGACCACACGGGCCGCTGGGGCCGCGGCGTGGAGGGTGGATGGTGGGCAGGCGGCGTCAGGAGCTGAGGGGGTGGTCCAGGCAAGGGCAGGCTGGGCCAGGACACGGGCCTGGGGAGCCGAGGGGCGGGTGCCCTTGAGGAGTGTGTGGAGATCATGATGACAAGCGCAGGAAGGAGGCCAGGAGGGAAAAACGTCCAGTTGTAAGTCACAGAGACTGGTTAACTCCTGAGAGCTCCGTCTGAGACCCGCCCAGCGCAGAGCCTCGCCATCCTCATCACGAGGGAGAAGTTAACATCCATCACCACACACAGTTTCTACGCTTATGGGGTAATAATTTCACAATATGTACATATTCAAGTCATCGTGCCGTACGCCTAAAATCAATGCGATGTGGTGTGCCAATGATAGCTCAATAAACTGGAAGAAAAGGTCACAACGGCAGTGACTCTGAGTAATCGGTGAGGTTATTCGCTGAAGAGAGATCCCAGAACCGCACCGTTGGGAGGGCCTCCCTGATGTGCAGCTCAGAGCAGGAAGCAGCCAGTCTGGCAGGACGGCTCCTGTCAGCCCCATTTCCCTTAACCCAGGAGAGGGGGGACTGAGGCCTACACTCCCTGCAGGAGAAGCAGGTGCCGAATTTGCTCCCAGAAGCCAGAGTCCCAGGGTGGGGCTCTTTACCGCCATCCACCGTTCTGCTCAGAGGCTCCACCCTCCTCCCAGGGCGGGGCACTGCGCATCGCAGCTCCGTCTCACTGCACCTGCACTCTTCCCGGGACGGGGAGCTCACCGCTTTGTGGGCTCAACAGCTCTGTTTCTGCTTGGCCTAGGTGGCCAGGGCCCCCATCTGTGGGATCAGCCCAGCCCTGGCTGTGGCCTCTGAGCCGTACCCTCTCTCCAGGAGTTCGGATACTGCCACCTCCCTGTGTGGGGCGTTCTCTTCCAAGCCAAACAGGCCATGGGAAGAGCGGGACCTCCGGACCTGGGAGCTGCCGACTGCCCTGGGTGGCGTGCCGGCTTGGCGGAGGAAATGACAGCTCCGTGGAGCAGCCCACCGGAGCGTCAAACCAGCTCTGTCTGGTCTCGGCTCCAGTGAGTCACCGGTTATTTTTACTTCTAAAGCCAGAGCTTCGGCCTAATGGGGGGATCCTGTTTCCTGGCTGACGGAGCAGATGGAAGAAACACACCCTGGCGGCCTGTGTGAAATGCAAGCCCCAGCCAGGCACTGGGGGTGTGCAGAGGGAGCTCAGGGGGCGGCCTGGCCTTTGCCTCATCTTCCGGTTGTTCCTGGTGCCCGTCTGCCCAGCAGCACGGGGAACTGTGCACAGTTGTATTCTCCAGTGCAACGTGGGCTTGTCTACATGCCAAACTGGTGAGAAAGTGGGACTCAGAGCCTTGGGCAAGACGCTCCCACACACACACCACCTTTCTGTGGGCAGGTGTTTTTCAGTCTGGCTGTGTTCAACTCTGCGATGCTGAGGTCAGAACTGGTCCTTCTTCACGGGTCTCCTTTCTGTCCCTGGACGTGGCCACATCAGGCCTTAGTGCTGGCACGATGTGCAGTGGAGTCCCGGGGAGAGCTCCGCAGAGCCCAGAATGTTCCTTGCGGGGCCTTGAACACAGTCTGCCAGCGGGATGCCCAGGGGAGGCTGAGCTCTCCACCTGCCAGAAACACCTGGCCCCCACCCAGCTCACCCGATCCCCACCCCTCCTCACTGTGATGGACCTGCTGGTCTTCTGCTGGAGGAAAAGGGACAGCCCTGGGCCCAAAGAGCTGGACTGGAGTCCGGCCTGCCACTGACCAGCTGTGGCCTTGAACGAGTAGTGTGGCCCCTCTGCCCTTTAGTTTCCCTGGGAAAAATGGGGCACTGACACCTACGATCTTCCCGGTCAGCGAGGATGAAGTGAGACAGGGCAGAGCCGGAGGCTCTCACAGAGCATCATGAGTGTGAGTGCTTTGTTTTGCTCTTAAACTCGAACGCCACTGACAGAAAATCTGTCTCCGTCTCCCGTGGAGCTGGCCCAGGGCGACACCCCGCCACCAGCAGAGTCCTGCAGGCCTCCCCTCCGGGCCCTTGTCCGCCACCGAGCCAACCACCAGGGGGCGCTTCCAGACGGCAGGGAGCCTCCCTGCCCTGCTCCACGCCCGTCACCCCACCGCTGCCCAGAGTCTGCGAGCTCACGAGAGCAGGGGCTGGATCTTCCCATAAAAATTGCAGATATTACATACATCATAAAATTTACCATTGTAACTATGTTTTTAAGGGTGCAATTCATTGACATTCATTCTACTCGTCAGTTCGTGCAAGCACCCACCCATCCATCCATCCACCCACAGACCTCTCCATCAGCCCCGCCTGAAACTCGGTGCCCACTGGGCACGAACGTCCCATCCCCTCCTGTGCCTGGCAACCGCACTCTGCTCTGTCTCTGTGAGCTGGCCCGCTCCAGCCCAGATGCTGAACAGAAGGGGAATCGTCCCATGTCTGTCCTCTCGTGACCGACGTCTTTCCCTGAGCGTGGTTTTCGAGGTTCATCCGTGTCACCACTTAATTCCTGTTTTGTGGCTGAACAGTATTCCAAGTACTTTAGAGCACGTTTTATCGATGCATTTATTGGCTGAGCACTGGGCTTACTTCCCTCTTCTGGCCACCGAGAGCCGTAGGCACTGGCCCGCAGCCACGTGCTTGAGTGCCGGTTCTCAGTGCTTTGGGGACACACGCAGATGTGAAAGGCTGGGTTACAGGCTCTCACACACTGAATCCTGCCCCCCAAAACATCATGTGAGCGTCTCAACTGCCGGTACCTCGGAATGTAATTTTACTTGGAAATGGGGTTTTTATATAGGCAAGCATGTCAAAATGAGGTCATTAGTGTGTGCCCTCATCTGCTGTGACTGTGTCATTATAAAATAGGAAAATTTGGACCCAGTGACGGGCACACACAGAAGGGAAGCAATGTGGAGACCCCGGGAGAAGACGGCCGTCTGTCCACAGCCAGGGCACGCCCGAGGCCACGGGAGCTGGGGGAGGGGGCGGGGCAGATGCTCGCTCACAGCCTTGGGTGTACCAACCCTGCCAACACCTCAGTCTTTGACTTCTGGCCTCCAGGAGCTCGAGACAGTAAAATTCCGTTGTCTAAGCCCCCCGGGCACGGCACTGCGACTCAGCAGCCCAGCACACTGATGTGTGTGCTGATTCCACGTGTGGCTGTCTCCGCGCCTGCTGGACTGTTCCCCTCGGGGCTGTCCTATGTGATGTTCTCACCAGCCTCGAGAGACTCCAGACGGTTCCTCCGACTCCTCCTCGACACGTGCCCTTCCCACTTCTTTGCTCTACTTGGGCCGTCCTACTGGGTGTGCGGCGGTCTCGCGGGTGGTCTGGGTTTGAGTTTCCCTCGAGACAGTGAGGCTGAGTACCTTTCCTTGTGCTCACTGGCCATCCCTACACCCTCTCCTTCTCACCTTTAACCCCCCAGTGCAGAATGTAATGTCTGATATACTCAATAAATGTATTTTGATTTATGAATAGATGCAACTCCCTGGCCCTGAACTTCCCAGGGGCCTTCGCTAAGTGTTGACAGTCCTTTGGGCCGTGACAGAAGCCCCTTCACCCAGTCTCTTCTCCTGCGTGGCACGAGTGCGAAGTCCCCACACAGCCTGCGTGTCAGGTCCTACGCTCACCTGCCATCTGCCCCCAGTGGTTTCTCTCCTGCTTGTCGTCAAGAGACCTTGAAGCAGATTGCCCAAACTGGGAGAACAGGCCTCACCTGGTCATCACACTTCCGCCACGCTGTCCTCCCGTCTGCCCTTGACATGCGCGGGGCCCTAGCACGGGCTGAGCCCTGTGTCTGAGGGCCCATCGTCTGCTTGCCTCCTGACCGGCTCATCGAGGGCCTTCGGGCCTCGTCTCCACGCCTCCGCCCTCTCTTTCTCGCCGAGTCCTGCTCACCATTCTCTCTCACCGCTCCCCACTCGTTTTCTGCGTGGCTTTCACCACAGCTGATGCTCATAAATTCTTTGGCACGTGTGTGTTTTGTCTGCTTGCTCTAGACTACAAGTGTTTCCCTTTTATTGGAAAACAGAATAGAACCAACAAGTTGCCTGGTGCCCGACCAAAGCTAGACAAAAATAAACAGCGGTCGAAGGAATGAATCGTCCATGGAGGGGGCCAGGCGCCGTGCGGAACTCCGCACGTGGGGGCTGGGAAGCAGCAGGAACGGGGCCGGAGACGCCCCTTCTGTGCACAGTGAACTGGAAACGGGAGAACGTCCAGCCAGCGAGAAGCTCTTTCCTCTCCTGCTGCTCTTCTTGAGCCAGAGGGTTTGTTGGAATCACTGCGAATCAGTGTGAACCCAGTCGTGGCTCTCTGAAAGCTGCTACGAAAATGGCTTCTTCATAGTTGACACTCACTTGCCCGCCGACCTCTTCACCTGCCATCGCTCACCATCGACTCACCCACCGCTCTGGCCGACATCCACGGTCCCTGCAGCATCTGCCTCCCGCAGGGCCCCGCCCCTCCTATCCACCCACCTCTCACCTCCCACCCTCCCAGGCACTGAACACCAACCCACCCACTGACCGCCATCCACCGACCTCCCCTCCTTCACCCCCACCCCCTGTCACCCATCCCGGTGCTGGGGCTTGCTCATGTGCCCCTATCAGCTCTGAGTGCTGCAGAGGGAGCAGCGGTTGGCTCCAGGTAGGTCCCCCTGGACACCCCCAAAGGTAAAGGTTACAGGCATTTGAAACAAGGGGGTTTCCGAGGTTTCGCTGCAGACTTCCCTGATTTGGGGAAGAGGAGGGCCCTGGCCCCCCAGCCGTAGCTCTGGTTCTTCCAAACATCAGCCTGTGGGCCTGCCTGGGACCCGGTGTTCTGTGCTTGAAAATCTCCCCCCTCGGAGGGAGATGACGTCTCCCAGGGCCCGTGGAGCTGCCCCTGCAGCACCTCCTTCTTTCCTCGCCTCCGAGGATGAAGTGGGAAGTGTTTGGAGCTGCAGCATCTAGAGCGTTGGTGGGGACTTCAGAGCTGCTGGTTCGAGAGCCCTCGGTCACAGAGCAGGAAACCTGAACCCCTGAGTTGCAATGTCCCCCTGAGCCAGGAGCTACTGTTACCAGTGTCCAGCCAGAGACTCAGGGACCCTGCCAGGCAAAGGCACAGCCTTAGAGGGGACACGATGCTGCTTCCTGGGGGGGCTTCCCCCTGCCTCCCACCGCACGCATACCCCGTGCCTAGTGCCCTGTAGCTGGGCACAAACAGGCTGATTTTCTTCACGTCTTCACGTAAAGAGGACAACCTTCGTTGGCTAAACCACATCGATGCCAGCTGGGGTTTTAACATGCACTGACTTATCTCACCCCTGAAAGGGTCCACGGCTCATGGGGGCCAAAGCCCTGGTCCAGGACAGAGAGGTTTCCCAGGATAGCCCAGTGGTTCACAGCAGACAAGCCCCAGGGAGAGAGAGAGCCACAGAGCAGCAGGCCCCCCCCCCCCACCGCCATCCCCCTTGCTGCAGCCTCTCAGCATCTCGCCGATACCTTCTAGGCTGTTCTGCTGAGACCTCGCCCCTCCCAGCCGCTCCTGCAGAGAGCTGGCCGCACAGTGTTATCCTCCTGGCCAGAAGAACCCAGGCTGTCCCCTAGACTCACAAGCCACCTCCAGAGAGAGCGTGCTCGCTCCGCTCCCCGGCCAAGGACATTTCCTTCCTGCCCCCAGCGCGCCCGCCGCATCCTGCTTCAGAGTCCACCGCTCACAGACTTATTTACTTAGTTCACGTGGGGAAAAAATGTACTTTTGGAGATAAAAAGTAGGGTGAAGAGAGGAAACAACCATGGGAATGGAAAAACCAAAAGGCAGGGACCAGCATGTGTCCGTGGAATGCCTGTTTGAAAGGTTCCCTTTCCGTCCCCTGGTAGCGAGTCCAGCGGGTGGGATGAGGCCCGGCCCCACCCCCACCGGCAGGGCTAATGCTCAGGGGAAGGTGCTTCTATGGGGAGCCTGTTTGCGGTGACCTTCTGGAACACCAGACACTGCCGCCGTCAGGGAGGCGCCCGCGTGGGCGTGTCTCTGAGCTCCACAGCCAGTCACGGTGGAGGGCGCTCCTGCCCACAGCTGGGATCCGCTCCCACTCTCCAGCCTGGGGATCAGAGGTGATGTCAACTCTTAGGTTTATGAATTTTCTTTTTCCATTTTATTTTATTTTTTAAAAAGATTGTACTTAGCCCTGGCTGGCATAGCTCAGTGGATTGAGCATGGGCTGCGAACCAAAGCATCGCAGGTTCAATTCCCAGTCAGGGCACATGCCTGGGTTGCAGGCCACAGCCCCCAGCAACTGCACATTGATGTTTCTCTCTCTCTCTCTCTCTCTCTCTCTGCCTCCCTTCCCTCTCTAAAAATAAATAAATAAATAAAATCTTAAAAAAATATTTCCAAATACAACTATAAAAAAAAAGATTGTACTTATTTACATTTAGAGAGAGGGGAAGGGAGGAAGAGAAACATCAACGTGCAAGAGATACATCGGTTGGTTGCCTCTCACATGACCCACAATTAGGGACCCGGCCCACAACCCAGGCATGTGCCCTGACTGGGAATCGAACCGGCACATTTTCGGTTTGCAGGCTGGTGCTCAGTCCATTGAGCCACACCAGCCAGGGCTCTTTTTCCATTTTACTTATTTTTAATTTTTATTTCACTTTTAAAGATTTTATTTTTTTCAGAGAGAGCATGGAGGGAGAAAGAAAGGGAGGCAAACAGCAATGTGTGAGAGAACCATTGACTGGTTGCCTCTTGTTCACCCCCAAACGGGGACCTGCCGGCAACCCAGGCACGTGCCCCGACAGGGAATCGAACCAGCGACTCTTTGGCTCACAGGCCAGCGCTCAATCCACTGAGCCACACCAGCCAGGGCTTATTTTTAGTTTTCATTGTTGTTCACATACATTTGTCTCCGTTTTTCACCCACAAGCTGCCCCACCCCAATCTTTTCCCGTTTTAAAACCACTCCACGGCAGACCGGCACTCGGGCAGATTAAGGAGCCGGGGGCAGGGCCCATGGCTTGGCGACTTTGATCACAGCTGTCCGTCCGTCTACAGCTGATTTCCACCCTAGGGGCCCGAAGCCAGGCTCGGGCTGTGCTTAGCCTTTCCGTCTGTCCTGCAGTCAGCTTTGGTAAGACACACTTTCCCAGAAAACTAGTAACTGGCACACAGGTGCCCACACTATTGTTTTGTAAGTATTTTCCTTTCTTAATCCAAAGTTTACATATTTGTGGTCTCCTACACCCTTTAAAAAAAAGTAATCAGGCTATTTTGTGGTCTTTCTGTTTGGTTTTTCAAAAAAATCTAAATCTTGAGTTTATTATCAATTCTTTTGTCTCCCCCCCTTATTTATTTAAGTTTTACATTAGTTTTTCTAGTTTCTCCTTTAGAATGCCCGGCTAGTTTTTCAGGAAGAGTTTAATGATATGATTACTGCTTTGCCTTCAGCTCTGACCCATTCCCTGGGGTCTGATATATAACACACTTATTATTGTAATTTCCCAGATAAGCTGCTGTTATAGTTGGATTCCTCTTTGAAACAGGAAGGACAGATTTTTTGTTTTCATTTCCAACAGGTTGGGTATTCATATTTTTTTGATACAACTTTATTATTTCTAGTTTTAGTATAGTTCTAGAAGGTGGTTTCTATTTCACTTCTTGGAATTTGTTGAGGTGTTCTTTGGGACCTAATATATTCTGTAAGATTGTGTTTTCGAAAAGACCATGTACTGCATTTTCTCTCTTCAGGACACGAAGTGGATGTACAGAGACAAGATCAGCCTCGTTCATCCGATTTTTCCGGCTGTATCTGGTTTCTGTGTTTTGTTTTCCTTCTTGACAGGGACTGAGAGAAGTGAGTTAAAGTACCTTAGTATTAATGTGTCCCTGTCGTTTTTCCCAGCTCACGACAGACATCTCGTCATTGTGAAATTCATCACGGCAAAGTAGCCCTTGCGAACAGCTGAGTGAGTTCTCGCGAATTCAGATTTCTCTAACATCGATTTTCTGCCTCTTCCTCTGCTTGCTTTCCATTTGCCACCGTTTCACCCACCACAGACTCATCACTCCACTTGCCATTTACCTCTAACTTTGCTTGTAAGCTACTTCTGGCTCTTCCAAATCATCTAATAACAGAGCTCCAAAATACACGAAGCAAAAACTTATAGGGCTGGAAGAAGAAATAGGTCCTCCATTTACAGCCAGACATTCCAATACCCGTCTCTCAATAACTAATAGAACAAACAGAAACCCAGAAAGGATGTAGCAGGATTGAACAACAGCGGGGGTGGGGGGGAGTCAAGGAGGCGGCCCAGATGAGTCTGGGGGCTTTGGGGTCTTCACCTGCACGAAGAAGGCTTCCTGGAGGAAGCAGAGCCAAAAACAAGCAGAAGATGGAAATAGGCTCGGGGAAGGTGGAGGCTTTCACACTGGGGAAGGTTAAAGCCTTTTCTTTAAATGTGAATGGGAAGGCTTTGCTTTCATGAAACGATGTTGAGCACGAAAGGCCAGATGGGCAGACAGTGTAAAGCACCAGACTCATACGTCGGAGCTTCTCCCCATGGACCCCGCTTTGACCATCACCCGGACCACATTCGGGCCCACGGGGAATGGGCTTCTGTCTGCTGTCCATTATCGCCTTTGCTGGTGAAATGAGATTCAGCCTCCACTTGGGACAAGGATGGGCTCTAGCACCCTGTACAGAGCACATCACCCCGCATTTCCCCTCCCTTTACCTCCTGTCGAGTCCCTTGCCTGTTTCTAACCGCTCAGGGTTCTGCAGTGCCAGGAGTCCTTGTTTTGCCATGTAGCCGTGGTCTTTGGGAGTTCCGTGCACATGGATTTTTTAAAAAAGATTCTATTTATTTGTTTACTTATTTTAGAGAGAAGGGAAGGGAGGGCGAGAGGGAGAGAAACATTGAGGTGAGAGAGAAACATCGATTGGTTATCTCTCATACACGCCCCAACTGGGGACTGAACCCGCAACCCAAGCATGTGCCCTGACCAGGAATCGAACTAGCAACCCTCCCCTTTGTGGGATGACTGACGCCCAACCCACTGAGCCATGCCAGTCAGGACTGTGCATGTGGATTTTGAAAGTAAACTAAATTACATGTAAAATATTGAGGAGTCACACATCTGAAGGGACTCAACGGGGGCATTCTCTCGGAAACCACCAGGCCACCCGTTCGATCACGGGCCGCCCGTGGAGGAACCGCTCCGTGCGAGGCCGTGGGAGAGAAGAGTGACTGAGACGAGAAGGTTCTCGGTGGGGAAAGGAGACAAGTCGTAAAGAAAACAAAACACATGTCCTGATCATTTGTCTACCAGGATAAACAGTTACAGAATGAACGCAGCTGGGTGACTGCGGCTGGTGGAAATTGGGCTCCTCCATGGATCATGAGGAAGGTGTTCCGAGGATCCACGCACGGGAGATTGTGGTGTGGCAAAATGGTTTATTTGTGTGGAAATCAAAGTCGTCCTATGGGTTTTCAATTTCCCGTCTCCATCCATCATCCCTCCATGAAAAAAGTCCAACCCTGTGTTCAGCAAGGCCAGTGTCCAGAGTCTCTGCTTCCTACTGGAGCTCAGTCTTCTGGAGCCCACACAGTCTGCCGTAGGCCCCAATAGCCGCTAGAGCCACATGGTCACATGTGTGTGTGAGAGAGAGAGAGAGGGATCTCATGAATAAATGGGGTGACTGTGTTGCTGGTTGGGGGGTGTAGAGAGAGAGGGAGGGAAGGAGAGGAGGAGAGGGGGAGAGAGAGAGAGAAAAGTTATTTGTTCCCCTGGGATTATAGTAGCTTGGGTTGGGATGGACCAGGTGTTTTTTCAGAACCAATCAACTTCCGAAGCCTTCGAGGGCATTCGTTAGGCCCATCCCCTCGTTACGCTGACAGGCCTCTTTGGTTAATCACTTCCGCTGCTCCCCCCACCACTCCTGTGCGGAGAAGGGAGGAGTGTTGCCCTTGGTGGAGCAATTCTATGACCCCCTGGAGTGTGAAGCTGTAGCCTCCTGGCAAACACGCTTATGTTCCCCGGTTTATTAAACTCAATGTCCAATTCCCTTTTGCTCACCTTTTTATTAATTATTAGCTAACTACCAAAAGTAATATAACTACCACCCAAGTCAAGAGGGGAAATATTACTAGCACCTAGGAGCCCCCAAGTACTTCCTCCCAGTTACCATTGTGATGGTGCCAATTTACACCCTTCCTGGAAATCCAAGTTGCAGTTGCTTCACTGCCTTGGCAGCACTTGATATTGTCAATCTTTTAAAATTTTAGCTGGACTCTAGAGGGTGTGTAGTGTTATCTCACTGTGGTTTCAGTCAACACCAGATTTGACTGATATTCTCATGCCTGGGCATTATGGAGAAATTCAAACATGAATGTTGAATTTCATAGCAGAAGTATCTGTGGAGCTATGGATGGACCCTCCACCCCCGAAAGGGTCATCTGAGGAGAGGGCTGGGAGTCAGGCTGTGTCTGGGCTCCCCATCCCGACACTCCTCACTGTCCTGGGACCAGCTCCCCTTGCCTGATGTCCGTGTTCAGCAAGGTTGCGAGCAGGCTCCTACCCAAGGCAGGCACCAGCTTCCCCAGACACCTGTTGAAGCCGCTAGACCCAGACTCTGCTGCTTTCCTGGAGGTTAAATCTTGCCTTCTTGCTATTTATTATGCTGGATGGGAGACATATGTAAATGCTTTATTTTGGAAAAAATGCCTGGGAGGGCTGAAAAAAGCCACAGACTGCCCCAGAGCAGGAGGCAGTAGCTGATGCTCCCCACAGGAGCTGCCGGGCCGCCTGGTGGGGCAGAGAGCTGCAGCCCTCACTCGTTCGCCCGGCAGTTGCCTGGCCCTGATGGCAGGGCGGCGAGCTCCTGAGTCAAAAGCCCCTCTAGAGAGAGGAATGAAAGTGCTACTGTGCTGGGCTTTCCTGGGACAAAGCTGCAGAGCAGGAGGTGTGAGGGGGAGGGTGATTTGCTCCCGGGAGGGAGCTGGGCCCTCCCTGATTTATGGGGCGACCTCCACTGGCCTTTTCCTGCACAGGAAATGGGCTGTTTGCTAATGCCTTCCCCTGCCACACACACCTGCAAAAGCCGGTTGGTAGTATTTTAAAATAATTTACTAGAATTAAATTTCTCTGTTTTTCTTTGGAGAGTTGCCCAGTATATGGCTTTGTGCTTTTTGACTCAAGAAATGGTTTCAAATATATAGAAACTCAGATTTCTCTCTCTCTCTCTCCCTACAAACACACACACCCGACGGGCCCCTGTTAAATAAGAGAGGGATGAGGAGACCACAGGAAATGTGGGGCAGCTTTTTTTTAATCCTCAGAGTTTTGGGTAAAGCTGTGTTACTCACTTGTCATTCCTGGGGGCTGGGGCAGGTCTGGGGGGCTTCCTCTGCTTGCTCCTCCCTTTCCCTACCATGACAAGCTACCGCATTGTCTAATTCTAATCGCATTTGTCTAAATTGATGTTGCCTGCAGAAGAAATGTGCGTTGGGTTTGCCCTTGCTCTTGGCTTTGGTGTGGCAAGTCCCCTCCCAGGCACCTGACCCCCTTCCTCCCTCCCTCCTGTCTGTGGACTAGCGGGTGGGGCCCAGCCTGACTCCCGTGACTGGGGTAGCTGATACCTGTTGGTCCTCTCAGCCACCAGGGGGAGCTGTCTTTGAGGAACTTGTGATTCATTTACCCCAAGACAGGCAGCCAACAAACCCAGGTTTACGTTGTGTTCACTGGACAGGCAGGGGAGGGGGGCTACGAGAGTTAATGCCGACCCAGCTTCTTCTGTCTTCAGGCATGGTGCTCGATTCCACCCGGAACAGGTACCACACAGGTAACGCCCTCTGGGGTCCCCAGGGAGCCCTTAGGGTTTACTTAAATGAACAGTCACTTATGTGCAGAATGAAGTTTGCATTTGCAGTGGCACAAACATTTTCTCAAGAGGAGGTGTTTTTAAAATTAGCTTTATTGGGGTAACACTGGCTAATGACGTATACATTTCTGGCGAACAACTTTGTAATGGAACATCTGCCCACTCCATTGAAATGAAGGGGTTGTACGTATGTCTTCAACTCACCTGAGCAAGTTGCTGTACTCTGGGGGGTGTATTTTAGACCCTGTGACTTCATCACTATTGGAAATCACAGATATTTTCACACTAAATTACGGTTGTTGCACACTTCTCAAACTATCATTTATGCTCATTACCACTTTCCAATGGTAGTATTTGTAGACCCCTGCTGGATATTGTCACTGAGCGTATTAACAAAGGGGCACAAATATGACTATGTCATATTCTTTAAATATCTTGTCAATATAGTTGGTTTTCTTTTAAAATTTTATGTATTTATTTTTTTCTTTATATGTAAAATTATTCATCTGAGGTGGAGTCCGCAGTCATCAATGACCCTTGGGCTGCTAGGCACCCGGTGAGAAGACCCTGTTCTGTCACCTGGGGAGAAACCCATGCCCAGGTGTGCCTAGCGCTTATGCAGAGGGAGGAGGAACATGCGAATATCTCTATAAATCTCTCTCTCTCTCTCTATTATACACACACACACACACACACACACACACACACACACACACAAATTCTCACCCAGAGGTATACTTATTGATTTTATAGAGAGGGGATGGGATGGAGAGAGAGACAAGGGGAGAGAAATATTGATTAGTTGCCTCTTGTACGCACCCCAACTACGCGTTGAACCTGCAACCCAGGCCAGTGCCCTCACCAGGAATCAAACCCGCAACTTTTTGTTTTATGGGACAATGCTCCAACCCACTGAACCAGCCCAGCGAGGGCAGAACACGCATATTTTTAAGTGGCTATTATGCCGGTAGGAACTGGAAACAAGGGTGTTCTGGTCTCAGTTTTATGTTCTCCATACATGGCGGCTGACTATTCCGTTTAGCAGTCCTCAGAAAGTTGCCTCACGTTTTCAAGCCCCATTTCCTCACCTGTGGAATGAAGACAGCCATCGTGCCCTCCCCTCCTAGTCGCTGTGCAGCTGGAAGCACAAAGTTGGCACTGCTGATGGAGCCCTTCCCCTGGGCTTCCAGAGCAGCCCTCCTGCTCCTGGTCCCCGCTCACTGCGCCTTCTTCGTCTGCCTACGTCACTACAACCCCCTCCGCATCTAAATGGGAACCTCTGCTCGCACCAGCTCCCCACCCACAGCCCCTGTCAGCCCCCGAATTCCTCGTTTATGTTCATTAGTGTGGTCTCTTCTGGCTCATGGCTTCGAGAAGATTCCCGGGCTGACAGCTCCTAAATCAACCTCTCCCTGCACTCCAGCTTGCACGTCTTGACATCTTCACTGAGACAGCTGAGACCAAACACGCAGAACAAGCAATCTGCCTTAGCAGACTGGAACCTTTCCTTCCTAGAGTCTTCTTCATTTCAAAAAATGGTGACTCCATGTTTCTAGTTGGTCCAGTCCCAGATCTGGGTGCCGCCCTTTAAGGCTCTTTTTCCCCACATCCACAATCATGTTATTGGTAAACCCCACCAGCTCTGCCTCCAGACACGTCCCGATCCCTTCTCCCCTCCACAGTGGCCACATGCTCCAGACCCCCATCTCTTGCCCCAATTGTCACTGCCTGGGAGTGAGAAAGCAAAGAGACTCAGAGGCCAGGGGGAGCCAGATGGCATTGTGGCCAAGCATGGGGCTCCGTGGCCAGACATTCCAGGTGCAAATCCTGGCTCCATTTCAGTTTATTACTATCAAGTAATGGACTGTTATGCAAACTGCGAGTGCTGTGGGTTTCAAATTATCTCCAAGTAGAGCAAGAAAAGCTGACATGAAAGCAGGGTTCTCTGGGAGATTTCCGACGCCTGGACTTCAAACAGATAAACCCCTGAAAGCAATTAGGGTGTGTTGTCCATGAAGGGGGGACACTCCGGTGCTCTGAGTCTAGGAGGGAGTGACTTCCTCTCAGGAAGTGGGACAAGGGTTATTTTGCCCAGGGTCTCACAGGGTGGAAGATTCCAGTGCCTACTCATACGCAGGGCCAGGGAGGGGCTGGGGCTGCTGTGGACGACTCTGGGGGTGGTTGGGCATGGGGATGTCCCAGGCTGTGCCGGCACAGACACCTGGCAGTCAGCGCGGGTCATCAGGGTGCCCCCAAGGACTGAGTACTGGGCTTCACCCCTTCTCCAAGTCCAGGGGCCTGGGGGCCTCCTACATGCACGTGGACAGAAAAAGACATCTCTGGCTTCAGACGTCCCTGCCTCAGGGCCAGATTGGATTCAAGAGAAGCAAAGAAATAGAGCATGTCTTGTCCCACGAGAATCAGTGGTAATTTCTATCCGTAACAATGATTTCCTGGGAAACATCCCAGTCTGACTCCCGTTTCCTTCCTAGTCTGAGATTTGGGGCTGCAGGTTTTACCTTTGAAAGGCGATGGCCTGGGGGGTAACGTGGCCAGAGAGGGGCTCAAAGGACCCCAAGTGCTTGTCTTGGGGCTGAACGCGAGCCACGCAGCAAGTGGAAGCTGGGAACCACGTTCGTACAAACTGGTGCTTGAGGGGGGCTCTCAAGGTCTTATCTGGGTCGACTTCCTGTTTGCTTGACTAGCTGTGGGGCAGGCCTGGCTGTGTGTCGCTTCCTGCTTTCTCTCCGGGTTCAAACTTGGACTCCTGAGTCGACATGTTCCATCCAATCCAACCAGAACCCGGCTAACTAGCTCGGCGGACTGACGGTGCTGGAAGGAGCCAACTCTGGCCATAAGTAATCCACTTAATTGTTCGGAAATGGCCTAGACATAAACGTAAAGAAACTATAGGTCATTGCCCCAACTAATACTTAGTTAAAGTATTTGCCCCCTGCTTACCTGTCTGGGTTTCAGTCCTGGGTCTTTGACTCGCTAGCTCTGTGACCCTGGGCAAATATCTCTGCGCTCTCAATGATCTTCTCTGTCAAATGGGGTTAAGAATAGTACTTATCTCATTGGGGTCTCATGTGTCTCGTTGGACCAAATGAGGAAACAAAAAGTATGTCTCGCACGGAGTAGGTGCTGAGTAAACTGTAATCATTATTGTTGTTAGTCTTTCACCTGAGTAGGGGAAAGGGACGCTTTATTTCAGTAGGGATAGAATTCAGAGAAAGAGTTTGAAAAAAGCTATTTTATTTTTTCTTTCATTTGTAATCGGTCTGTTAACCAGAATAATGTCATTAAACATTCTAAACTGTGACCGTTGAGGCAGGACTGAGAGAACATCGTTCGATTTTTAAAAGATTTTATTTCCTTTTCATTAATTCAAATGTGTTTTTACAATTTAAACAACAGGTTCAAATCGCTTGATCATCATAAATAAACGGTGATCTTCCTGATCCAAATTCATAGCCTACCTGGGATAGCAGATCCCCGCTCTCGAACCCTCTGTGTGGTCAGATAAAAGCTAAAATGCACAGCACCCGCTCCTCCTCCCAGAGGTCAGCAAGAAACAGAAAAGAAATGCATGTAGGACTGTTCCGTAAACCCCACTCTAATGTTGCTAACAACGGGGGGCGGGGCTTCAGGTGCCTGCCGCTCTGTGTGTGGGTCTCGGACTCAGCCCTTCCACAGGGCAGGGTGTCTTCTTCCACAGTCGGAGCTGGAGGTGGGGACAGAGGCACGAGCAGGGCACCCTCAGGGCACATCATGGGTGTGCGTGCATGTGTGTGCACGCATGTGTGTGCATGTGCGATCAGGTATAGCTCCCTGACCCGGTGAGTCGGACCACAGCCAGAAAGCATCACCAGGATCCCAAAAGCCATGGGACCTCACCTGGCCCTCCCAGCAGTCCTTCTGCTAACAGAGCAGTCAACAGCCTCTCGTCCCTGCCCCAAGGGCCGCTGCTTCCTTCCATGCTGCCGAGGCCTGGGCAGTGAGCAGCGCCCCACCCGGGCTCCCTGCCAACGCCTGGAAGGCCCGGCTGGCAGGCAGGTTTCGCTTGGTCGCTTTCTCCTCCTGAGGGGCTTCCTTACAAGGGGGGGCCTACTGCTTACCTGTAGAAAATGACTGTGTCTTTACTTTGCGATTTACGACAATTACCTTTATCCCAGGGAAGCCCTGTACTTCCTGCCCTGCCTCCGGGGGTAGGCCGGGATGTGGCACCTGGTTAGGGTGGGTGTGGCCCAAGCCTCTTTTGGATGGATTTCGGCCCAGCCCCCCTCCGGCTTTCCCGTCCTGCGGGGTCCTGGCCGCTCCCTGAACCGCTCCAGTGCTCTGCGTGCGATGCGGCGCCGCAGCGGAGCGCGGTGGTTACCAGCGCCTTCGCAGAGTCACAGTCTGGAACAGAAACGAGTACTACCCATTTCATAAACAACCACGTCCAAGAGGTTTATTCCTGTATCGCAAGCAAACCCCACTGACCAAACTCCCAAGTTGCTTCAAATTCAGCTGTTTTTAAATCACCCACATAAATACGTAAAATAAATACAAAACCAGAAAGTTTCTTTCTTTAGTCTTTGGTATACAGAGCGTTTCTCCTCTTATTTCCCTGGTCCCCCGTGCTCTGAGTCCACCTCCTCACGCCCACATTCTTCTTTCGGGCACAAAAGCAGCCCAGAAGTAAACTTTGTGCCAGGGTCCCGGGCCCTGGTCCCTCTCAGGGCTCCGGGAGGGACAGGCCCGCGGACTCACACGTAGTCACTTAGCCTGTACCCGCTATGCGTGGCCGAGATGACCGAGGGGGCCCGGTTGTCCTTGTAGGCGGCGGGTGGCCGGTAGGAGGGTACCGTGGCCGTGGCTGTGGTGGCCCTGGGCGGGGCGGGGTAGGGCCTGGAGGGCGCCTCCTCCTGGCAGGACAGGCAGAGCAGGGTGCCGCCGATGATGGACAGGGACGAGGAGATGAAGCCGAGGTACAGGGCCTGCCCGATCTCGTACTTCATGCTGCTGGGCAGCAGCGGGTTGTAGAAGTTCTGCACCACGTCGTTGGTGGTCCAGGAGACAGCCACCATGCAGAGCAGGCCGGCCAGGATGAAGAGCACCCCGCCCAGGATGGCGAAGGTGGTCTTGGCCGGCGTGCCCTTGGCGCAGCGCGTGCACTTCATGCCGATGACGGCGCATGCGCAGGCGGCGCCCGACAGGAGGCAGGAGATGACCATGAGCGCGCGGGCCGCCTGCAGGTCGCTGGGCAGCGCCAGCAGCGAGCGGTAGATCTGGCACTGGTAGATGCCCGTGCTGTGCCACACGCACTCCATCCACAGCCCCTTCAGGTAGGACACGGCCGTCAGGATGTTGGTGCCCACGTGCGCCGTCCTGCGCCAGTGCGGCAGGATGGTGGTGATGAGCGTGCCCACCATGCCCAGGAAGCTGAACAGGAAGCCCAGCAGCTGCACGGCCGTGCTGGCCATGGCCCCGGTGGCTGCCGCGCTGGCTCAGGCGCCCGCCGGAGTCCTAATGAAGCCGGGAGGCGGAAGGGAGAGAGAGGACATGGGTTAAATATTATCTCGGTGCATTTATTTCTGCCACGGAAACCGGGTTTTCCATAGGCAGTGGGTACGACAATCAGCATATTTAAAAAAATAGTTTCCGAGACGTCATGGGGTGAATGACTAAGCTGCTCTTCTATGACACTTTCCTGGAAGGGGCGACAGCAGGAGGCTGGTGGGCGGAGCTCCTGGAGGACCCCAGGGAAGGGCACGCCAGGGCGTGACTTCTGACCTCTCCAAACTTACCAGGCATGCGCGGGCAGTCCTACCTCGTGCCCACCCTCAGACACTTCTGCTGCCCTGGACCCTCATTTTATCCTGTGTCATCAGTAATCACTCCAGTTGTTGGGTCAGCAGATGGGCCGACAGTGTTCACCTCTATGTGGCTTACGATTCCAGGAAACAGCTTTGGACTGACTGTTTAAAGCAGAAGATTTTCAGACGGTGGAAGACTCCCCGCAGTGCTCAGGGAGGGCGGAGTTTAGCATCCATAGGTCAGATGCTGCCTTCCAGAATCCCAGAGCTGGATGTGACCTTAGAGACTGTCCACTGATGTCAGGGGACAGAGATTACCAAGGTCACCAGCTCCTTAGGTGTTGCAGCCAAGGCCACAAACCAGTGAACCTCCCGCCCACCCGGAGGGGCACCTCCCCTCACACTCCTCTGCAGCGTGAGGTGGGGTTCATGGTCCCCAAGTGTCTTCTGAAGGGAGAAAAGCTGCTGAGATAATGAAGTCACTTCGTTACCCAACACTGGTGAAGTTTTCAGTTGGCAAAACCTGCTGCTTTCTTTTACAAAGAGAAATTCCCTGCACTTCAACGGAAAGGCCGC
The DNA here is from genome assembly GCA_004024845.1 of Tonatia bakeri. NCBI lineage: Eukaryota > Metazoa > Chordata > Mammalia > Chiroptera > Phyllostomidae > Tonatia > Tonatia bakeri. The sequence continues at coordinate 16,826 of PVIA01006238.1, read as the reverse complement.
AGGGGGCAGCACTGGGCTGGCAGGGCGTCTCCCAGGCGAGGCAGCCGCTCCTGCCCGCCGTCTTGGGGTCCCACAGCCTTCTCGTCTTCAGGTCTGGGCCCGGAGCGAAGAAATCCCCTACACTGCGATGAAGGACTTGTTTGTTGCAACAAACAAGTGATACGTGCCGCCATCGTCTTTATTCAAAAGATGGCTTTTAAAGTATACAGAGGCTTTAAATGTCTTAGCCTTGTGGCAAGCAGTCCCTGAGCACACAAACAAAACCAGGGAACAACAAAACCACGCGGTGCCCACAGGATCCCGGGGCTGAAGCTTTTGCGGAGGTTTTCCATGATTGTTCGGCACCGGTGTTCTCACACACATGCTCTGCTGATTGGCCACACGCCTCTTCTCGCGATGCTGGCTTCCCTCCGCTCCGCGAGCACGCGCCGTGCAGGTGCTGAGCCCGGGCCGTGCAGGTGCTGAGCCCGGGGGCTGGGGAGAGTCCCCTGCCCCACAACACGCACGCGAGTTACTGGCGAGGTTACTGCCGTCCTGGGTCACAGCTGCGGAGGAGGAGGGGCCACTGAGGAGGCCGCCCTGGTGGGCGGGGCCAGAGCTGCTGCCCTGACCTACTTGATGCAGCGGGTGCCCACGACAGCTGACGCCATCGCACCCACTTACTGGGCCTGAGCGGTGGCAGGCGCTTCCCCAGCAGGGGTGCGGGCTGCCCAGGGGAGTCCCCCCAGCACCCCAGTGTTTTTTACATGCGGGGAAACTGGCTGCAGGGGGTGGAAATTCTAGGCCGGGCCTGACCAGCCCTTCCCATGGTTTATTTGCTCCTTCACACACCGGCTCTCTCAATCCATAGGACTGAGGTTGGCGCGAGAGCCCAGAGGGTACTGTCCATGTTCTCTCCTCTCTGAAGACATCTCAGAGCTGGGCCTGATGCAGCCGCGCAGTGGCCAGGGTGACGAACTGTTCCGCTTTGCTGGGGACTGAGAGATGGTCCGGGACAGGGGACTTTTCAGGTTGAAATCGGGACAGTCCCAGGCAAATCAGGGGGGTTGGTTCCTTCAGGCAGCTCAGAGGCGGAGGAGTTCTCCAAATGGCTTCTGAGACCCTTTCAGTCTTGCCTGAAGTCTCCTGCTGGCCGAGGGGCCCCACAGGCTGTCCCTGGTCCAGGACTCTCTGAGGCTTCTCACAGCCCTGTCTGTCAAGGTCAACCTCCATTAAGTATACCCATCCCAAGGAATGCGGCATGAAAGCTAAGCCTGCCTGACCCCATTAGTGTAGGGAAGTGGACCAGAAGTTTATTGGAGGTCTGAATATTTATGGAGAGCAATGACTGCTAATTTTAGAAACCATTAGGTTGCTATTTTTAAACAGGTGCTAGAAGGACTTGCTAATTTAAGAAGTGAGTGTTAATGAGCCCCCAACTCCCAGACACCAGCCCCCACCTCCTTCCCCTGGAGTTACCCACGCTGCTACTGGCATCAGGTCATAATTCAACTTCCCAGTGACGACTTTTCACTTTGGAGCCGTTTGATGGAAAAACAACTTCGAATGAATGAATCGCCTTGGAAGGCACATAAACTCATCTCTCACGCCCTGGAAGGGCCTCTCCCGGGGTGGCCTGCCAGGAGGGGCCGTGCATGTGGGGCTCCACTGGCCGTGTTGGGGGCCTGGATTCCCTTGGGGTCTCCCCTTTCCTGCAGACATGCGTGTGCTTGTGCAAGCATCAGCTAGAGAGATGTGTGTGCAAGACAAACAGGGTTCCAGGAATCGGGTTCTGGGAAGACCTCGTCCGGCTGGGTGCATGGGGCTGAGGTACCAAGACGTTGCATTTCAGGAATCCCTGTTGGGTCTTGCATTTGGGTTCACAGAGCCCCCAGAGCACAGTCCTGGGTGGGCAGGGTGGGGCTCAGCGGGCGGGGCTCGGTGGCCTGCCCTAGCTGGATTCAGGACAGTGTTGCCCAGGGACTGCTTCCTGGGGGGGCTGTGCGGCCAGCTGTCTTGTGTGGAGGACGGTAGGTTCGAGGGAAGCTGGTGACTGCAGGACTTCCCACCCCACCCCACCTGCAGAAGTGCACCGTGAGTCTCCCAGAAACATCTCCCGAGGGGCGTTTTCTGAACTCACTTGACTGGAGACATCCACAACTTTTCCCAGGGACAACTTGGAGTCAAGTCACCTTGGCAAGCGCCCTTAGAGCCTGTAAGCCCTTTGAAAGGTTCATGGGGCGACGATAAGAGAGGGCTGCTAAGTGTAAAGACAGTTTGATTTTCCGAGGGTAGCCGAGCTCAAGCAGGAGGGCCGGCAGAATGCTCTGGTCTGCCCCCACGGAGGCTCTCAAAACCCCGGGGCTATACAGTGAAAATCTGTTGGGGGGTGGCGGTGAGTGGGGGGGAGCTGCGAAAATCCCAAGTGCTGCTGTGCCCCCCCAGACCGATCCGATTCAATGAGCTCCAGACCTGAAACGTGAGGGTGTTTCTTCTTATAAAGTTTTATGTTGTCTCTGTGCTCTGTTGTCTGTGAGCTGCATTTTCTCTCTTATCTTCACCTGAGAACATTTTTTTTCATTGCTTTTAGAGAGAGAGGAACATTGATGCATGAGAGAAGCATCAATTGGCCGCCTCCCATACATGCACCCAGACTGGGGATCGAACCCACAACCTCTCAGTTACAGGATGACGCTCCAATCAACTGAGCCATACCAGCCAGGGCCACACTTTTTTTAAAGGCACAAATTGGAAGGAAGGAAGGGAGGGAGGGAGGGAGGAAGACAAGACCCTCCGGTACATGGCAGAGCCCCATCCCAACACCCGGCTCCCAGCCTGCCTGGACCCCGGCTGGGGTGGCTCTGGAGCCTCTCTCCCAGTGAGGTACGATTTCAACAGCAGGGCCGGTGGGGATAGCCTGGCTGAGACAAGGGACGGATGTGTCATTTGCCCAGCCCTGCTCTTGCTCTATTGCCATCCAGTGTCCCTCGGCCCCTGGGATGAAGAGCTTTCCTCTGGACACACATGGCTTCTTGGCCACTCCCCACACAACTACTGGAGGAAGTGTCAGCCTGGGGGAGCAGGGCACAGGCCTTGCTTGTTGGAAATTTCTTTACCCAGAACCCCCTGGGCCCTCCTGTCCAGGGGGGAAGAGTTGAGGGCTTGGCCACGCACGCCCTGTTTCAGCTTCTGACTGCCCTGTGGTAGGAGCGGGTTCAGAGCTGTTGGGGAACGATGGGTCGGTACGTCCACGTCTGCACCATGGGCTCCTGATGCTGCAGCCGACAGCACCCACTTTTGTTCCCTGGGGTTTTTTTGGGAACAGGAGATGCTGCCTCCGGAGGACCCTGGTCCTTGCACCTTGTGAGGGGGCAGAGTCCCCTCGCCTTGGATGTTCAGTGACTTAAGAAAACGTCTGGGGTTCAAAAAACTCTTATCCTTCCTGTCCGCCCAGCCAGACCACTCCTCCTGACTGATCAGGTTTTCCGTAAGTGCTGGAATTTGAGAACTGAGAGCCAACTCGAGGGTGGTCTGGGGTTGCCCGAACGAGACGACTTAGCAAAACCACCACAGGAGAGAAGCAAGTGACCGTTACACCGCATCAGAATGAAGCAACACCAATGAGGAACCCAGAACACTGGTTTTCAGAGCAGGATTCTGTTTCTTAATAATGCATGAAGCGATGGCTGTCTTTCCTAGAAGCTTCCTCCAGAGGTGCTACTTTAGCCCATCTTCTTACACGACAGCCTGTGCATGACCAGAAAGTGATCAGGGAAGCGGTGCCTTGGAAACACCACTTCATGTGCATTTACGATGGGCTGTACTGTGGAGGTTTTGGCTCCCAAAGTGTCTGTAACTTTCCCCGGGCGATTTTACAGACTGGCAGGCATCTGTGCTTTGAATTCACGAGGACTTCTGTGCCATCTGCCCATGGCACGGAGAGCCAGCACTCTTTCCGAGAGAGGCAGAGACAGGAGAATTGCATGATTCACGTATTACAACGTGGTAGTTAGGACTTGCTGGTGTTATTCAGGAAAACCAATGTGCAATATCTTGCCCGGATCTTACATAGATGACAATTTATAGATTGAAAACTTGCCCTCTGTTTTGGATGAGGAAAGGAAAATCCATTTTTCTCGACAAGAACTGGTTTGGGGAAAAGCCATGTCGTTCGGACGGAAATCCTGGTGTGTGGTTAAACGCACGCAGGGCCGTTTTCGGTCCAGGAAGACCGAGCAGCCTGCCGATGCAGTGAGAGCTACGGCGAGGCCCCCACGGCCACAGCAACCTCTCAGCCGGCTCCCAGAGACATGTCTCTCTAAGGCCAGTTCACCAGATTTCATCAGCGTCCACGAGAGAGGCGTCGATAGACATTTAAAGCGAAATGACCGACTTTCACTTAATAAGCACGTCAGGGCTTTGCGCAGCTGCTTTTCCGAACCCGATTGCTGTGTTGTTGTTCCGTTTCCAAGGTGCAGGCGACCGAAAACCGGCTACGCGAGCAAAATGTTGAAAAAGGAAAAGCCGTGGGTTCTAAGCATACTGTTTCAGGTGTCACTCGATCATTAGGGGGTTCCTCGTTGAGGTGTTCTGTGGGAAAGCTTTGTACGCGGACATGACGGACGAACTGTGTCCCCAAAGAGGACACGGGGAAGCCGCAGCCCCAATGCCTCTGAATGGGGCCTTGTTTGGAAGGAGGGTCATTGCAGACCCGTGAGTGAAGACGGGGTCACACGGGGGTAGGGTGGGCCCTAAACCAGTGAGACCGGGTTCAGCAGACGGCAGCCATGCAAAGACGCAGAGAAAAGGGGAGGATGCCACATGAGGACAGACACAGAGTGACGCGGCCACGGGATCACCCAGGTCGCCAGCAACCGCAGAAACTGGGAGAGCGGATGGGCCAGAACCTCCCTTGGATGCTCAGAAGGAACTGTCCCTGCCGACACCTTGATTTTGGATGTCCGGCCTCCGGAATTCCCAGAGAATGAGTTGGTGTTGTGTTTGTGATTTGTGGCACTCCGTTTCGGCAGCCCTGGGGAACCCGCACAGGGGACTCGATGAAGGGCGTCACGGGCGCTCACAGGAAAGAAGCACTCAGGTCTGACCAGGACGGGCGGGCCCCTTCCAGAGAGGCACTGAGCACGGCCCAGGGGTGTCACATCTGTCTCGGCAACATCGAGGCAGTAGTCAGCTTTATGTCCCCAAGTGTGAAGGACAAAATCCATGTCCTCATGGAGGGGGAAGAATCTGGAAGGTCCTCTGTGCTTGTGAAAACTCCAGACCAAGGGCCAGCTGCTGTGAGCACCAGCGCCCGGCTGATGCCCGGAGGGACTCGGGACCTGGGTCTCCAGGCCATGTGGGGCTGGCTGCCCAGTGGCATGGCCAACCTTTTCAGGCCTCTGTCTGATTTTCTTAAAGCAATAGATCCTGGTTTCTGAGACTGCAAAAACACAGATTTGGGGTGCAGGCCAGGCTTAGATAGGGTGACTCAGACAGTGGCCCCAGCTCTCCCTTGGACACCCAGTAGGACTCAGTGAGGCCTCCCGTTGGGACTTCCATCCAAACAAAAGAAAGAGCACTGCCCCAGCCTGCTGCAAACCCCCATGAATGAGACAACTATTCTGTGAATTTTGTAAGCTCGTGAAAATTATTTATTTGAGCACTGGAAATATATTGCTGTGATGAAAAATGTGGTGTCAAATGAAAACATAAACTGAGATTCACTCGTGCTAAATAAAATACAGTTAAAAGTGGTGTTTGATGCTCCTTCTCCATAAATTTAGCCTTTTAGGCCCAGGTGCACAGAAGCTGTTACTGTTAACGGTAAAACCATCACAGCAGGGTTTGCTGGGTGCTTCCTCCATGCCAAATGTCTGCTAAATGCCTCCATTGGCACTAACTTATTTAACCCCCCCCAAGTCTGGGCTGTGTGTGTTCTTGTCCTCATTTACAGATGGGGAGACTGAGGCTTGGAGAAGCTCAGTCCAAGGCTACACCTGGGCTGAACCAGGGAGCCCAGACAGGGGGCCCCTGTGATTGCCCAGGTCAGAGGTGCTGGCAGTGACGAAGGTGGGTGCTGGGATGAGGTCGGTTTCCAGACCCATGGGCAGATGAGGCTGGTGGGGTCTGCTGATGGCTCAGCCGTGGGGCGTGAGAGCCAGGGATCACTGACACTCTGGGGCTCCTGTCCCAGGAACCTGGGAGGATGGAGTCACCAGGTACCGAGCGGGTACTGACGGTGGGGGAGAGGGGGAGGTGGAGGGCAGATAAGAGTTTCATTCTGGGTGAGCCGAGTTTGGGAAGGCTCTCCCCATGGGGGGGCGGGGTCCCACAGCTAGGTAGGCATTGTACGTGCAGAGTTCAAGGAGCGGGCTGAGGTGGACAAGTCCACCTGGGCCTCAGCGGCACGGATGTGGGGCTGAAAGCCCCGGGCTGGGATGAGAGTCCTCAGGGAGTGCAGACCGGGGAGGGCAGGAGCCCCGGACTGACTCCAGTAACCTCCAGCATCCGAGGTCAGAGCGATGAGGACAGGGTGAGGAGAGGGCGGGAGGGGACCAAGGGGGAATGGTGAGGGGCAGAGCTCCAGGTCCGAGAGCGAGCCACTATGTTAGGTCATCATGTAACCCGAGCACTGGGAGGTGAGTGTCACACTCAGAAACGGGAGGGAAACTGGAGACCCTGATAAGCAGTTTCGGTGGAGTGGTTGGAATGGGGCCAGGAGAGAACTGGGGTGGGGTACAGGAGGGAATGAGCTCAGAGAATTCGTTTGAGGGCTTGGACCATCACGAGGACCAGGAAATTAAGCAGCAGCTGTGGGACGGGGGTCTCGATCCGGGGTCCGGGACCATCGAATTCAGGGCAGCTGTCTGTCAACTCAACTGAGAAACAAGTTGTATGTTCCAGTGTATCAACCTGCCACTGAAAACAAGCATTGCCCTGTGTCGTGAACAGAGGCAGCTGCCTACAGCAGTATGACTAGTGCCTATGACTTTATCGCCAAGAGAAACCGCTGACGGTGCACATTACGGGCGTTCCGGGTGCCTGGGAAGGTCATTTACCAGTGACGCCGCTTCAGAACCATGGTGGGTGTCCGACCCTGCTAGCCCCGTCATGTGACACCTGGCTAGAGAAGCGGGTCAATTACTAGGAAGAAAACGGTTTTAAAATAGCTTGGTAACCGTATTGCAGTACGTACGGTTGACTTCCTTTACGGTCCTGTGTTTCCTTTTCTGTGTGCAAAAGCACTGCTCAGCTAAGAGATGCCTACGCTTCTCTAGATCGCAAAGGGATCCAAGGACGCACCACTAACCAGCCCAGTAAAGCACCACCTTCACAGCGAACACCGGGAACAAACCAGCTGACACCTCCTCTGGCGGGGGGCGGGCGTGGTCAAGGGAGGATTTTTGTTTTGTTGTTTGGAAGACGAGAGAGACTGGAGCCCTGTGTGTTCCTTTGGGATGGTCCGGTGAGAAGGGAAACGCTGATGGAGAGATGTCCTTGCAGAGGGAACATAAGACCCTGATGTCCACCCCAGGGAGGCTGGTTCAGACCGAGCACAGTGGACACCTTGCTGGGAAGAGGAGGGGCGCTGGTGCAGGGAACCTGGGGGTGAAGCCCGGGCCCTCGTGGGCGTGGGTGGTCTCAGGGAGTTCCAGTTTTCTCCGGGAGCTAGGATGCCGTGTTTGGAAGGAAGACAGGCAGGAGGGGTCGGAGGTCGGAGTGGAGAGAGGAGGGCTGCTTTGGTCACCTAGGACACGGGGCTGGGCTGAGACCGGTAGGTCAGCAGCAGGGTGGCCTTGTGAGGTGAGCAGTCGTGTGAGTGCAGCTGGCCGGCCTTCTCCAGCGCAGGCAGGGGTGCTGTGAGGGCCGTGAGGGCCCCGAGGGGACAGGGGCTGGACTGACCCCAGTGGGGATTTTCCTGAGAGGAAGTGAAGTAGGGGACTGGAACAGGAGGGGCGCAGGTGTGTGCACAGAGAAGTGAGTGTCCCCTCGGGCAGCAGGCTCGAAGCTGGGAAGCAGGAAGGACAGGAGACGGTGGCTGGAGACCGGGACACTTGTCATGGCAATCACAGTGTCTCAAGCAGTGGAGGAAGACTGTTGGAAAGGGCGGGACCACCGAGGAGGGTGGAAGGAAAGACCAGGGAGGTGGAGGAACTGGTAGGAAGGCCCACCCGTGGGTGTGGAACCCTTGTGTCCGCAAAGCTGAGCAGCGAGAAGGAAGAGCCGGGCGAGCAGAGGAAGGGCTCGGGCCTGGGCACGGCTGTTGGCGCTCTCCTGGCTGCGGTCAAGCACGTCCAGGGCTCGGTCTGACTTCCTCTGTCTCTGTCTTCCCTTCACAAGGCTGCCCTAGAAACCGGTCTCCTACTTCTTCTTCCCAAGCCATCCGTCTCTCCTCGTCACCAGACACCCCGACCTTTTCTGTAGAGCGGGAGGGCAATGGAAGACGGTGGCTTTGCACTTGGGAGGCAAGGACGCGGAGCCATGGGGTGGGGGGGGGGTGACGTCGGAGCAGAGCCTGGAGCTGAGCCGGGAGCTGCACGTGTAGCCTGCCCGGCTGTGTGACCCTCGACGGCAGCACAGGTGAAGCAAATTACGATGCTGAGGTTGTTTCTCTGCTTCCCTCCTCCTCTCCCCCACCCGGGCAGCAGGGAGCCTCCTGGTGTGGGCGTGGCCCCGGGGAGGGGCTCGAAGCCCATTTGGCTGCGGTTTCACCCTCCCATTCCCTGACTCTGTGCATTCCACCACCTCACCTGAAGGCAGTGGCTCCCCACCCTCCCAAAGGGTCAGCATCCTCGGGGAACCTTACAGAGACCCCGATGCCCTTGCCACCCAGAGAGCACGACCCACTGCGTGAAGTGGGGCCCACACAGGGGATCGTTTGAGCCTCTCTCCCAGATGATGTGAACCACTGTCTAAATGGGTCCCCCCAGTGTCCTCTGACATACCTGGGAGTCCCCCTCTCCCCCGGCCTCAGCGTTGGCTCCGATTCTCTGCCCACACATCCTGCTGGCACTCAAGCCCTAACCCCTCTTTTCCCGACCTTGGCCCTCTACCGCTATCCACCCTGGACTTCCCCTCTGACAGCCGGGAACCTAGAAAGAAGTGGCTCCCCTGGGCACTGCTCTGCTGTCCGGCTCCCACCTTCCAGCACCCCTAGCCTGTTCTCACCACCCAGGTCCTTTCTGGGGCCCCAGCCCCTCTTGGACACTCAGCCCTTCTCATGTGTTATTTTGGCCAGGGAGTTGCCCCTCTAGGCCTTTAGACGGCCCTGGATGGCCTCCAGCACAAACCGCCCCGGCCCCACCCCTGAGAATGATCCTCGCAGTGGTCAGAACGGGATGGGCCAGTCCTTGCAGGGAGGCCAGTGATGCTTGGATGTATGTGGGCTTTTAAAAAAATGTTTTATTGTTCAATTGCAGTTGTCCCCGCTTTCCCCCATTACTCTCCCCTGCCCAACCCCCTCTCCCACATTCGATATTTGTGTTTTTAAAACACCTAAGGAGTCTAGAGTTAATTCGTTAAATGGCATGTGATTTCCGATTCCAAAAGCCCCTGTAAAAGCAAAGGCCTTGCGGACAGAGTGGGTTGAGGTGCTTCCGGCTTGGGGTTCAGACACTCTGTCTGGAAGTTCAGGGCGCGGTGAGTGAGCGCTGCCTGCCCACAGGACCGACCGCACAGTTTGCAGAACCCAGCAGAAAAATAAAACGGGAGGCCCTTGTTCCGAAATTATTAAGAATTTCAAGACGGCGACTGCAGCGCATCAGACCGAGCGTGGGCCCTTCCCAGCGCAGGTCTGGGGTGGGGGACCGTGCCGGCCACAGGCCCGAGACGGCTGCCCTGCCTGTGACGGACGGACCTGGGGACTGGATGTGGGGGATTTTCCTCCCGGAAGCTGGTGAGCCCACCGTGTTTGGATGTTGAAGGGAACAGGAGACCCTCTTGCACAGAATAGAGAGACCCTTTATTCCACAGAATAAAAAATATGCTTACTTGTTCTTCACTTGAGTGTAGCCCAGATACCTGTAACTATCTGCCAGGGAGGAGCCTTTAGAAAACAGGGCCCTTGCTGGTCCCCGTGGCCCAGAGTGGCCGCCAGGGGAGACAGCCCCCGTGGTAAACCTCAGTTCGCACTTCCCCTGCTGTAGGCGGTGGGTGTGCGTGCCCACCCAAGGCCATGAGCAAGCAGCTGCCTGTGGGTGGCTGACTCCTTGGCCCAAGAGACTCTGCTCAAAGCCCCCTGTGCTCTGGCAGGGCCCCGGCCCCTGTGGAGGGACGGGGACGGGGTGAGGGGGTCCTGGCTTCTCTCTCTTTTCCTTTCACTGAGTCACCGGGTGGGTGGGGGGCCTCTTAGCGCAAGCCCTAGGCATGCTCCCAGCCCATGGCCCCCCGTGGAAAAGCCCCCGTGTGTCACTGCTGTGGGTGCCCTGCAGGAAGCCTGTGGCGCTGGGTGCCTCTCACCCTGCAGATAGTGCCAGGACCCCGCCTGGGTGGGGACTAGGGGGGCAGCTGCAGAGAGGAGCGTTGAGTTTTAAAGCACCAGGAATCACTCCTCATCTGTCAAGACTGACCATCTGCATTTTAAAAAGGATGTGGGTAGAAGCCTTGAAAACAGGCCATCATCTCTGTGTCATGGAAGACATTCTCTGATCTAAGCAAAAAAAAAGATTTTTCCTTTTTCTAATTCTCACCCAAGGACATGCTTATTATTTTAGAGAGAGAGGAAGGGAGGGAGAGGGAGAGAAACATCGATGGGCTACATCTCCTATGTGCTCTGACCAGGAATCGAACCCACTACCTTTTGGTTTACGGGACGATGTTCCAACCAACTGAGCCACACTGGCCAGGGTGCAGGAAAATGATTTTTAAAAAACACAAATTAACATTTAATTTTGTCTATCTTAAAAAAAGCTAATTGGAAAACAGTAAATATTTATAGGAACATTTCTGTGGCCCCCAAAGAGAAATCTGGGTCTCTTCCTTTTTACCAATTTCTCCACCGAGAGGCTCAGGAAGCACGGATCCCGACATGCAGACGGCAAGCAGAGCCCAGGAAGCGTAAGAGACTTTTGCAAAGCAGATGGAGCCAGACGGGAATGGAGGCTGACTTCCAGTCTGACTGATCTGGGGCGCACAGCCGGGCCTCCCAGGACCCCCCTGGCTGTCTACATCCCAACAGCTGCTCCCCAGGCAGCCCAGACGCTGAGACAACGCCCATGAAAACCCGGCAGTCCCGAAGGAAGACGCCCGGCAAAGGCAAATGAAAATTTGCACTGAAATTTTATTGTCTGTGCAGATCAGTCGGTTCCTGGGGCCGCAGAGGCGACCCAGGCACAGGGGCAGGGCCCGCACCCAGAGCTGGGTGCTCGGCAAATGTCCTCTGGTTCCCAAGACTGAGATAGTTAAACCAAGTGATTAAGAGATTTTGCCCTTAAAAACTGCAGGAATTAACTGTCTCGGTGGGAAAGGGCAGCCAAAGGCCAGTGCCCCGAGTGGCTCCAAGGTTTGGGGACCCTCTAGGGACACTAATCCCAGGTCCCTTTGACTTTGCCCACGGCCCTCGCAGCAGGCCTGGGCCTCGGCGCCCATCCCGTGCAGACCGTAGCAGCTGTTGGGGATGAGGGGCTCAAGGTGGCTGAAGGATTAGCTCACGTATCAGATGTCACGGGATTTCCTCTCTCCAGTACCATTTTTCAGCCTTGTTAAGTGAGGTCCATCACGTTCTGCTCCTTCTGCCCCTCAGAGTGGGAGTTTGCCTGTGTGCGTGCTTTGGGGCGAAGGGTGCACGTTGAGGGGGAGGGAGGACAAGGCTCCCTGGTCTGGGGGCTCTGACCACCACACAGCACAGCTGAGGCCGTGCTGCCCAGCTCCCCAGGTGACGCGTCTCACAACACTGTCCAGATTCCGTCTCCGTGCCCAGTCGGGGGTCTGGCCAATGACCGAGTTCTTGCAAACACCCAGGAACAGGCTCTTGTACCCCCAGGCTGCCCTAGAGCCCGGCTGCCTCCACACTTTGCTGCCCGGGGTCCCCCAGCCCCCCAGCCCCAGTGCCTGTCTGCAGAGGGACATGACCGCTTTGCCCAGAGGACACTCTCCTGCCCACAGTCCTGAGACAAACTACTGTCAACCCCAAACCCTCCCAACCCACGACACCCCCAGACTCACACGCAGAGGTCAGAGGTCGCTGAGTCCCGTTGGCCTCATCAGCTCCCTGGCCAGCCAGCAGGGCTGCTCTGGAACCCGGCTGGGCGCCGGCCCCGCAGGCGCGCTCTGCCCTCCCGTCTTCCTTCTCCAGCCGACTGGAAGCTTCAGAACCCGGGCATCTGAGAGAAGTGTCCAGACAATTACCATGTAGGGCACACATGTCATTTGCTGGGCAGTTAACTGCCCTGTGCCCGAAGGAGGCAGCGAGGCCCAGGCAGACATTCAGGACCAACCAGAAATGTCGTTTCTGAACTTCACAGGAATGCCTGACGCATCTGTGCCCAGTCACCTCCCAAAAACACCCTCCGGTGACTGTCCCGGCCGGCGCAGCAGGCCGGCCGCCATTCTTCCTGGCTGCCTGCCCACGATGCCTGTGCCGGTCCCGGCTGTGCCCACTCATTCCTCTGGGTCCCGGTTCAGGGTTCCCCAGCAAACGGCCCCGTTCCTGCGATAACAACAGACCCACAGCGGACCTCCACAGTGGGCCCTCCTGCTGCCCTACCCATCTGTCCCCCTCTGAGCTGGTCACCCGGCCGTTGTCTCCACACTGTCCTGGACTCGCATCACACGGAGCCACTCAGCTTCTCGACTGCAGGCTGCCACCAGCTGTGGATGCATGCTGGTGAATTAGGACCAGTGTGCAAATGTTTGGGGTGTTGGGGGCCACCACTGCAGATATGGCCGGTTCGGTGATGTCTGTGGGGGTGTGGAGCCGGGTGGGTCACGGGCACTGTGGGGAGCGAGGGACTTTCTGCTAGGAGCTGGAGATGATTGACATGCCGAAGAAGGTGTTTTTCTTGGGCTATATGAGAATTCGTCCTGAGAGTCCACGAGGGCTGGGGACAGTCCTTCTGAAAGTTCAGACACAGCACCGAAGGGTGGCCAGGGGACCTGGGCTGTACTGGGAATGCCTTCAGCTGCTGGCCATCTGGGACCAGAATGGCTGAGAACCACCATGTGACTTGACTTGCGTGTCCATCCCCGTCTCATCGGTTCCACTGAGTTGCCCCAAGGGCAGGGACTCGGGGCTGCGATCCTTCCGTGGCACCCAGGTGCCGCGGACGTGTCCCTGTGTTCCGGGCAGTACGCGGTGACGGCGGGGAGGGTGCACCCTGGGTGCACCATGAGCTCTGAGTGGGAGTTCGGAGTGCCCATGAAATGTCTTTCCCTGAGGGGCCACCTGCAGCCCAAGGCCAGGCAGCGTTGTGCCGTCTCGTCCCTGGAAGTCACCGTCACAAGCAAGACCGTCTCTTCTTGTTCAGGGTCACCCCGGGCCCACATTGAGCCCTTCCGTTTAGTGAACACATATATAGTAAAAGGCACCCACATGCTCTGTAATTATATGCTGGGGTGTTTTTGGGATAAAATATATAATTTTGGTTTGGGGTCATTCGACCACAAATAACACATTTCATATAAAACTGCCATCGATTTCTTGGCACTCAGTGGGTCTACTCGGGGTATACGACTGAGAGAAAATGCAAACCCTGAGTCGTTCTAAATAGACTGTGGTATTTTTAGGAATACTGCATTTGGCAGTGAGTGAAATGGTCATAATGTGATGTTTTGAAGACTTTTTTGTGGGACCTTCATTCATCTGGACTTTCCCTGGAACAAGTGACTCTGTCCCGGCTGAGGTGTGAACCCTCCCAGGCCCGTGGCCCTGGCCCGTGGCTCCCGACGGGCAAAAGAACCAGCCCTGGGCCAGCAGGGGAATGGACTGAGTAGGTGCCTGTTCACACTTGTATTCCCAGAGGCTCTGTGTATCTCAGTTCGGCTCAGACTGCTTTGGCACAGTCAGGGCAAAAAGTTTTTGGCTAAACGCGGGTCGTTTGGTACGAAGCAGGAAGGGTCTGAAATTCAAACCACACACTTGTGAAATGCGACGTCAGCTTTGCTTGTCTGGGGCCCTAACTCAGCCGACAACAGTCTCAATGACAGACATTTCGACACGATCCTGTATTTGCCAATTGCTCTTCTGTGCTCTGGACACGGGAAGATCCCGCCTTCCGGATGAGGCAGATACCAGGACCTTCCCGACCAAGGTTCCCGGGGCTCACCTAAGAAGTGACAACTGAAAAACCACGTCTTCAAATACAGAGAGATCAAAAGCGGTGAGAGCGGGGACTCACACCCGTGTCCTCAGCAGCACCACTCCCAACAGCAAGAAGGTGGGAACAGCCCAGGTGCGCGCTGACGGACGGATGGATGAACGCAACGTGGTCTGGCCACGCCCTGGACTAACATTCAGCCCTAAAGAGAATGCAGCTCGGATACACGCCGCAGCGTGGTGAACCTCGAAGATGCTGGGCTAATCGAAATGAGCCAATCCTGAGAGTCAAATGTTGGACGAGTCTCCATCACGAGGCGCCTAGGCTGGTCAGACTCACAGAGACGGGCCGCAGGGTGGTGGTGCCAGGGGCGGAGGGAAGGGGACGGATGGGGAGCGAGTGTTCAGTGGGCACCGGGTTTCGGTCGGGAAGGCAAAGTCCTGCAGACGGACGGCGGCGGCGGCTGTGCGACGGTCAGCAGACTTGAGGCTTTGAGCTGGACACGTGAAAGTGGCTCACGTGGAAAGCTGGACGCTGTGCACACTTTAACTCGAACACACGCACACAGAACGCACTGGTCTCCCACAGTCATTCTGAGTTGGGCCGCCCCCCACTGGGTCTCGTGACACTCCCTTCCTTTACTTGCGGGGAGCTGCGTTGGAACAGACGTTCTCAGGTAGCAGACAAAACGACACTTGCCTCCTCTCTCTATTTCAGCGGATTCTGAGTCCTGCCGAACGCCAAGCCCGGACCCTGGCCCACCTGCGAGGCAGCCTGCCGCGGCGAGCCCTCCTTTGCTTCGGGGTGCTCCGTGGTGGGGCCCGCCCAGCCCGGTGTGACTGGCCCTGCGGCCACTGCAGGGGCCGCCTCGGAGAGCAGGGCTGCCCCTGGCGGGGCCCGGGACGACTGCTCGTCATCTACCGGCTGGCCTGGAGAAGGTCCTGGACTCCGCCTGATCGCTGCTCCCTGAACTCTCGGAAGGTCAGGAGACGCCGCGTGTCACACCTCCGGGGCCTCCCGCCTTGTAATTTACAGAGGACTTCCACACAGGCTGTGGTTGAGCCAGACCACGCGGACGAGGCCACTGCCGCCATCTCCAGCCATCTCGTCTGGCCCTCATGTCTGGTCACAAGAAGATCTGGGCCTCGCCCTGGGCCTCCGACCCAAACCCCGAGCGCTGTCCTCCTCGGCTGCCAGCTCAGAGTGGCCCGCCCTCCCTCGAGCTGTCAGAAGAGGCAGCTTCGGGGTAGAGCTCCGCGGGCAGGCCCTGCACATGCCACCAAGGTTTGCTGACCAGCAGCGTGGGGCTCAGGCACAATCTTCTGGAAGTTGTTCCTCCACTCCCAGTCCTAGCTTCTGTCCACACAGCTCAGGGACCAGGATTCCTTCGCTGGGCCCTATCCTGATTACCAACAAAACACCTTGGTCGCCACAGATCAGGTGGTGCATGGATGAGGGAGTCGGGGCTCCGGAGACACCCTCAGAACCGTCAGCCTCTTTCCACTGCGAGCGGAAAGCTCTGGACACCGGATGTGGTAAGTCTGGAGGCCGCTTGTGCCCTCCCCCTGCTTCCTGTCCCCGCCCCGTTCACGCACCCACACACTTGAGCACGCATGAACGTGTGCACGGAGACGCATAGAGACGGACACACGCATTCTTTCCTGAGATGACTTCGCACAGCTGCAAAGCCCAGTTTTTCTAATTCTCTGTAAACGAGGTAAAAGGGAGAGCAGCTTCGAGCCAGAGAAAGGCCTTCCGCTCATCGTGTTAAGTTGGAGGCCGCGTGCCCTCCACCATTTTCAGGACAAAGCACACTAACTCAGGTCGCGTGGACCGCAGGTACATTTTCGGTTTGCTGGGCTGTCCTCACAGCCTCCCTTCCAAGGTCTGTGCCCGAGAACCAGGTGTTCAAATCTCTGTCGTCAGCTCCTGCTCATCCGGAATCTCTTTTCTCAGCGAGAGGCCTGTCCCAGAAAGAAGTTACCCCGAAAATCAGAGAGAACGCACACAGCTTGCAAGAGCGGAAACAGGGTGGCTGTTCCAGTGAGTCAACGACAGTAAGCGGGGGGCCTGGCGTCAAAGCTAAGACTGTCATTTCGACTTCCAGGTGCCTTTGGGATTTTTCGTGCTGGTTTTGCAGACTTTGATGTTTGTGGGGAAAGCTGCCCTGGCCACAGGATCTTGCTGTGTCCGTCGAATGAGGTAATAAAAACCATCTGCCTGAAATCCTTTTTGGAACAAGAGGCAGGATAAACAACTAAGCGAATGGTCCTAACCCACTGGGAGTGTGGGTAAGCCCGAGCAAATGTTGCGGACCAGTGTTTGCAGGGGCCGCTGCCGTCTGTAGGGCTGTTCTGAAAACATACAACCTTCCGACAAACAGGGTGCATTCTGGGAGGGTGGGTGGGGAGCCCTGTTCTCTTCCAGAGTGCCCACTCTGTGCTCGGGGTTTTCATCAGGGCAGTGAGAACAACATTAGGAAGAATTAACCCATGAATTCCTGTAGTGGGTTGAATACCGTCTCCCTGAAAACTCATGTCTACCTGGAACCTCGGAATGGGATCATTTTTGGAAGCAGGGTCCCTGCAGAAGTAA